>JAECUM010017962.1:0-48318 GCA_016617855.1 Megalonaias nervosa | reverse complement strand
AAACATTCTTAAACTGTCGTTTTTATGTTTGTAATTATTAAAGATATATCAGGTTGAGTATTAGACCGAATAGACTATATATATGGTTTATTTAAACACATATTATTTTATCCACGGCAACCGGGGGGAGGGGGGCCGGGAAGGTCCAAGGCGCGTGCCCCTGCTCCCCCACCTTAATCCGGAACTGTCGTGTGAATTGAAACTGATCAGTATGTTAGAGGGGACAAATAAAGTATATGCAAAAATGTCGTTGGTAAGCAACAATGTGATACACAGGATAAACGTGACAAGGAGAAGAAAATGTATGTAATATCCTATGTGGGCAATAGAAACGTCACAAAAGAAATGAAAAGAGACAATATTAACTAATTTGGACCCGATCTTCAATTCATTTAGAAAAAGGAAAAGAAAACAACAAATATAATGTAAAGACTACAAGCTGGTCTACGAGATAATGAATGACTTGAAGGGTAATCACAATCATATAGACGCTGATGCAATAAGTAGAACATTTACAGGCCCTGCCCTAGGGCAAGGCGAACAAGGGAACCACCTTGGGCCCCGCGCTGACGGAAATCAACTCCGCAATGGAACTGTTTTTGCTTGGGGCCCCGCTCATCGCTTGCTGCTTTTGGCGCCGCACATCCTAGGGCCGTTTCTGAACATTTACATCTTTTTCAAATTTCATGCAATTCACACAACAATTTAATAACAATGCATTTTCCTGGACAAAATATTGACTGTGTTCCTGTTTAAAGTATCCATAAAACCTTCAATCGCAAAAGAAGTACACAAAAATTGACCGAAAACAGGTGCTATGGAAGGAATTTGTATACAATCTGGATGAAGGGAAGCCCTGTGTGCCTTTCACAGCATGTGGATATATATATATATATATATATATATATATATAGAGTATAGTAGGTATATATATATATATATATATATATATATATATATATATATATATAAAGTTCGCGTACATGTGTTTGATGTGAGAATAAGTAAGCTCTTGAAATAGTAAAATTTCTGAATAACCTTACTGAACAGGAAACACAAAGCAACAAACATCATGTACAAAAATTTTGACAAACATTGGCATTGTTTTGATTGGTATTGCAGTAACATCCTTTACATTCAAAAGTGTGAAAAAACTTAACTCAGTCATTATCAAAATGTAATACGATGTATATGTATAGCATATCTTACGCTGAAAAATGACGTTAAACCCAAAACAGAAACAACAAAAACAATCCAAATGCAACATATGATGCAACTTATTTCTTTGTGTTTACATTAGATCATTTCGCACAAGTCGTGTCCACTCTAGGTCATTTAAAGATATTTAAAATGTATAAAATCCGTGGTTGTTCCTGAGCTGGAATACAACCAGAGCCGACCATTATTTTGCCGACCATTATTTTAACGATAATATTTTAACACTGCATGTAAGCGTAGAGCATAATATATTTATATAAATTGACTTCTCTGCATTTAATTTTTAATCAGAAATTATAAATTGGAGCCAGCCATTAAGCATGTTTATTTTAAAACTTTTTAAACAAAATATATTCGCATTTTTAAAAAAAGTAAGAAAAGAAAAGAGAAAGAACCCCCTATAGTCGTAAGTACTATATGATCGATTCTTGAATTAATTTATATAGTATTGCTTACTAAAAATCGGTAGAATAGCTCAAACGAGCTAATGTTTCTTATTATGTATTGCAAATTGTGACTTTAAATAAAGTTTATTTATGACTCTGTCAGTTATTAGAGAGAGAATTGCCGAGTTTTCCTGCTGTATATCCAAAAGAGTGTACCCCATACGAGCTTATTCTTACATATGAAATCCCACACGTGTTGTCATACCTAAACGAATAAGAAGAATATATAGAAATCAAGTCATATAATAATTATTTGTTAAGTTTGATTTTTCGCATAATTCTTTTTCGTGTGGTGTACGATATGTTATGAAACGCGTTGGGTACGGTTTACTGTTCCAGTTCGTCGTTTAATTGAACTCTTAGTCTGATATTTACATTTGGATTCCTTTGTTTTTTTCCCTTGATCGATAGCACACAACTTTGTGGGTCGGCTGAGTCACAAACCATCCTCATCCCTCTTAAGAAGTAGGTGTGAAAAAAGATATTTTTGTGACACAAGAGATCATAGTTAGTACAGTTTTTTGAGGTACATCAAGGTAATATTGAAGTTTTAACAAATCATTACAATTGTTTAGTATCGATGTATCGATTGATGCAGCGTTAATATGAATGCAGTGGTTCGAAGATTTGAAATGCAGCCGATTATATATGTAGCCTCACACGAGTCACAACAGTACCAGCTACCGATCGAAAATATTTAGTTCCGACACTTACATTGTAAACAAGATTTATTGTGAATTTAAAGAATGTGATTTAAAATGTATGCTTAATATGTCGTCTGTCTTTTGAATATAATTTGGTTTGACACAGAATGAATCACTGTAAAACAAAAATTCATTCTTCAGAGCTGGGGATTATAGTTCGTTCCTATGAGGAATTTAGTTCGTTCCAAGTTAAACGATTTAAATACTTTTAGCTACATTTAATGACGATGGCCTGAAAATTTACTTACTTACAGATAGGATAAATTTCGCGATGCAATGTGGAACCACAGGAGTCTAACGTTTTATCAATAAAGTACGATGAAATCTCTGACAACACAAAATTATGTTATCGGTTGTATATATTCACACTAGGAGTGCAAGCGTGACCCCAACCATCCACTTGATTCATCTTTTGTTACACATCATTTATCACTTAGAATCGCAAGAAGACTGAAAAAGCTATACATATCCATTCAAAAGAAAGTAACATACTATCCATAACTATTGGACGACCATCGCATGAATCAAATCTGGTGAAATAACCTTTATTTTCACCATTACGGTCACAAAGTCTTTCAACAGGATTCCATCAGGCGGAAATAGCTGATTCTGTCATAGGATGAATAACACTTTGAAAGTAATGTCACAAAATAAAATGTTTAACTTGCCTTTTATTTCAGATTGTATCATATGATAATTTTATATAAATTTTCTGAATATAAATCTCTAGTTAAAGTTAGGATAGTGAAAATGACAGTTGATGATGTCATCACACTTCAAATATTAAAGCCAAGATGGTTGCTGGACCTGGTAGTATTAAAAGATAACACAGACTCTGCACCATGATTGGTACGAGTATTAGACCCAAACGCTTATTTATTGGTGAAAATAAAGGTTAATTAGCAGGATTAGATTCATGCGATGGTCATCCGAGAGTTATGCATTGATATGTTACTGTGTTTTGAATGGATATGTGTAGCTTTTTCAGTCTTCTTGCAATTCTGAAGCAATAAAAGATAAGTGACAAAAGTTGAATTGAGTGGATGGTTGGGGACCCTCTTGCGTCCTTGTGTTAATTTGTAGTACTGATAAGGTAATTTTGTGTTGTCAGAGATTTCAGGGGCCCTGAATGGCCGAGTGGTCTAAAGCGCTGATCGTTACGGATCACTGCCATCTCACCTCTGTCTGCGTGAGTTCGAGTCCAGGCTCGGCTAACGTGGGTACGTGAGAAAGCCTGCCAGTAGCTTCTCGTGGGTCGGTGGTTCTTCCCGGGGTTTTCCAGGGTTCTTCCTCCACCATTAATACTGGCCGCCATGTATAGCCTATCTTGTGCAAAAAAATGGCGTTAAACCCTATAACAACAATAACAACAACATCAGAGATTTCATCATGCTTTATGGATAAAACTTCAGACTCTGTGGTGGAATGAACTATGGTCTAGACTAGAGGGTTCATAACATTGCTTACAGTTTACCATTAAATCTTACATGTACTGTGCAATACTACAAGGGAGGACCCATCATTCCATTCTAGTTTGACCAATTTAGGAATTAAGGCTGATATTTCAAGCTGCACTTGGCATAGTGTCAAATAATTGAAAATCAGGCTGTCAGACAGTGCAGTATGTCATTTTGGTCAATCAGCGAGAAGGCAGTATTCCCATCAGCTTGTTCCACTTGCATATTAAGTATGTGCAGTCGTGACCATGTCAACCAGTAGCATGAGAAAATCTGGCATTCCTTGAAGGTGTGGTAATAAGTGAAACTTTGTGTAGGCATAAAATTTTAATGCCTGTCATAAATATCAGTACCCAACCTCATTTGCTCTGCAAAGTGTAGCTTGAAATAGGGTTGATTCTTGAATAGGTTGCACAAGAAGGGAGAGAATTTTCCACCCTTGTATGATGATATAGTACATGTATAATTTATAGTTAAATTGTAAGCAACAATGTGAGTCCCTGTGTTCTCAACCAGCAAGCTGATTCTCCATCTTTTTTTTTTTCAGACATGACTGGTGGTGCAGAAAAAATTTCTAAGGCATGATTTGTCTTGAGTATCAGCTTTGTAATTCAGGCAGATTATTGGGCTGCTTGGTGCTAATTAATAAATTTATTTCAACTGACCATTGTCTGTGGACAGTAAGTATAATCTTCCTTTGAACCATGGCATAAAATCCTTCAGAACACTCACTCTTTTGGTATTAATCCCTGTCAGAACAAAACATCTGTGTATCCAGTGGCTCTTGACCTCGAATTTGAATTGCTGATGCATGCATGGAAAGCAACATCACCACAATGCAACAGCAACATGTCTTAATGATTTAGCAAAGTGCAAATCACCGGGCAACAGACAAATGCATGGGACAATTATCATGCCTTAGAAAGTTGTTCTCTGCCACCAGTAATGTCAGAAAGAGAAAAATAAGGTGGAGCACAGCTTGTTGGTATATGGATTAGTCATACCATATATACTCATTTATAAGTCAGCCTTTTTTTACTAAAAAAAAAAATTGTTAATGCAGGATAGGGGTTGACTTATATGCAGGATATAACAAAGATTAAAATCTCATCTTACTCCCTTGGCTTGTAAAGGCAAACTTTCATATTGTTTTCTCAATTCACAACGCATTAATAGAGGTGCTAATTAGATACATATGACCTTAATCTTTTATCATGTAAAAGCAGCAGTGTTTTTTTTTTCCCAGTGGACAATCCTTTGAATGTGGCTGTGCCATGAATTTGATACTTGTTCAGCACCATATTGAGTCCCTTTGATCATACTGTGCCACTAGCATGTGTTAAGTTGCAGCAATCATTTGAAGAGATTTCAAAGACTGTATGATCCAAGTGTCTCTTACAGACCCCAGGCTCAGCCTCTTCATAAATAATAGACCAAGTGTTGTGTATATCTATGTATTTTGTAACTCCTGGTACATGATTTTATCTCATTTTTTAAATTTTTATTCATGGCTGTAATGTGTACAGAATATCTTTATTTCAGTTTGCCTACGTGAATTGAATCTGTTACGATCATAATATTGCATAGGATCTATAAGAAGATGTTTACGTATGTGTTGAGAATTATTTATAATAATCTTAATAATAAGACTTAAATGGTGCATAATGGTTTAACTTCTGATTGGATGGGCTAGGTCATATGAATAGGCTAAATTGATGCAAAATGAGTGGTGTATTCTGTCACGTGGGGTCTACAGTTGCAATATACAGTGTATAAAAGGAGAGAATTAAGCAGTCAGATTTATTCCAATTTTGGAGTCGTTCACACTTATAGTGTTTCTGTTGTATGTCTGCAGATGTGTTTTCTGTTGTACTTGAAAATTATAGGAGAGGAAAATAATTCAATCATTTGTTTGGACTGTTCAGTGGAAATAGGAAGTGCACATTATTTGGACTATAATATTATCCTGGAGCTGTTATAAATCATTCAAAAGAATTCTGGACAGTGCCATCGTGACAACATCTTGGTAGATGGTACTTGGAGGACCAGTACATTTCTGGTTTTTAAACGTATAAGGAATTTTCATTCATTTAGGGCTTCATAGACCTTTATAAGGACTAGTTTGGATTCACTTTATAATACTGTATGTTCCTCTCAAATTTTCATTTATAACTTTGATAATTAAATTGTTTGTTAAGTTTTACAAAACTTGTTGGTTTTGCTTTTCTTTTCTGTTACTGTGTGACCCGCGATAACGCGAATTTGGATATAATGCAGTTGTGGCGTGGCTCCCGAAATTTCATATAATCATTCGCACATAAAAAATATTTTTTGTTAAAAGCACTCGGAGAATATGAGCACAGTCATCATGATATCCTCAACTGGTATTCAGCAGATGACATCTGCCCCATATATGAGCTCATCTCAGATGATGAAATTGTTGCAGATGTCAGCGAGAAGAATGAAGCTGCACAACCAGAGCCCAAAACCAGTGATGCTAATGACGACGATGATGATGATAGCACCCCAACTCTCCTACAAAAGTGTCCAAGGCAGTAGAGCACCTAGAAGCTAGTTTGAGGTGCATGAAAACTCAAGATGTGGACTGCGTCCAAATCTTCCAACTCAGGAGCATTCTTGACTTTGCTAGAAGCCAACAGTTCGCAGCAAAGAAGCAGACTCCACATGGCAGATTTTTTTAAGAAATGATGAAATTTAAAATTATGGAGTCATGCAACCAGATTGACTTTGCACTTTGCGCAATGATTAGTATGATAGTTTTCACATGTTTCTTTCGATATTCACAAAATCTGAAGTAAAAGTTTTATGCACGCTGAAAGGCATGTGTTGATTATTAATTATTCTTACTGTAGTGGTTCAAATGTGTTAATTATTGGGAATTTACAATGGATAAAGGTACACGGAAATGCATATGAGAAGATTTTAGCAGTATGAAATGTGTACAGACACCATTCATAGACCCTGGAACGTAATGAACCATACATGTGCTTCATCTTTCTTAACCTAATTTTGCTGTTAATTTTTCCCATTGAATTCAGACACATAATGATCTGTTACAAAATTATTGAATAGTTTAAATATGTATGCAAATTTTGCAATGGAATTACATGTATTATGGATTAACTGCATGCCACGACGGTACGATATCAGACAGTAAGTAAACGGTGTTAATACTCTGTTCATGCTATATATTAGATGTTGAATTCAGACACAATGATCTGTGGCAAATTATTGAATATTTGAAATCTCTGTGTAATTATGGATGAACTGCATGCCACGACATCATGATAGTAAATGGTGTTGATACATATGTGCCAATGCGTTATTCTCTGAAAAAAGTAAAATACTGTAAAACCCTGCATTGACGCGACCCCACTATTAACGCGATCCAATGTTTTGGACCCCATTTATCGCATTATAGCGGGGTTCCACTGTACTTTGTTTGTGACCATAAAATTGTAACACCAAGTTTATGAATAGTCAGTGTTCTGTCAATTACAAAGTATTTTGTCACTTAGATATCATACATTGTGAATTGCTAAACGTAGGTAATTTCACTAATATAGGGAAAAGAAAACATTATGCATATGATGGGGACTTTTAAGTTAAAGGTTGTAGACTTTACAGAGGAAAACAACAATGGTGCTGCAGAACATGAACTTGTTGCATTGGAGAAATAATGTAGGTGAGTGACTGGCACATAAAAATGTCAGTTCTAGTTGATAATGTCAGACATCAGAAAAAATTAGAATAATGGAAAGCCTTTATGCGAATTGGGAGTTTGGTTTGAATGAATGGGTTCTAGAGCAGTGAGTTTCGAGTGCATATGATGCAGTCTGTGAAACTTAAGTTGTGGCAACATCAAACATACCAGGATGTGATCCCAGGCAGCACCAAAATCGGTGCAGCAACCACTGGGTGTTTGCCTAAACAAGGCGTTCAAGGCAAATATGCATAAACAGTGGTACACGTAGACTGTAGATGGGCCCAAAGAATTTACAAAGGCAGGAAACGTGAAGAGTCCAGGGATTGAGTTAGTATCTCAGTGACTGTGTAATGCATGGGAGGAAATTGCAAATGAGTCAGTGGTCAAATCATTTAAGAAATGTGGTATTTCCAGTGCAGTGGACGAGATGGATGGTAACAAACTCTTTTCATTAGAGATTATGAGATAATCAGATGAATAATCTGAGTGGGACAATGTTTACAACAACCGGATGACAGTGGAGGAATTCAGAATTTTATTTGGTAACTCTGATGATGAAGATGAATTCTAACACTTTGAACCAGATGATATTAGAATGTGAATCACAAAGTATGGACTTCACTTTCTTTAGTATAATACTTTTTGAATTAATATATTATGATAATGTGAATCGCATCATCCTGAATTACCATTTTATACCTGTATGTGACAGGATTGATTGCAGGGATTTACATAAATGGATTAAAAATGTTAAGCTATTATGACTCTATGGTCTTAAAATAAGTAATAGAAAAAAGCCAACAAGTTTTGTAAAATTCAGCAAACATTTTATTTTCACTGAATACAAAATGAAAATGTAAAAAAGATAAACTTAACAGCTTTGTGAATTAAATACCAAGTGATCCTAGAATTTCTAAATAAAGTTCTGAATAAACTTTGGTGGTATTTCAAATAAATTCCAATGCTGAAGGTGTTGATGTGCCTGTAGTAGTCTGCAGTCTCTAATGTACTTAATGTACCAATGGCATGAATTGTAATGATGTGTGAACAGTCTTTTTTGAATCACAGTAATATAATCCAAGTCTTAATTGTTTGAATTCACTATAATTCGTTCACTATAATTCTGGATTAAGGTCTCTTTCCAAGAATATTTTGTATGAGCACTTTGTATTTCCAGTGAATAAATAATTTCACCCAAATCAAATATTGTACTCAACACAACAGTCAACAAGATTTTGCAAGATGAATAATTTTTCCAATAAACAATATTATATAAAAATCCTAAGAAACAAAAGAATAACCCGGTTGAGGGCCCAAAAGTTCATGTCTAGAACAATCCTAGTTATTATTAGAGGTTTGTTGCTAAAATTATACTAAAGAACATGATAAACATAATGTCCTTTACTGAAACTGAGATAATATTCATAATATTTATCCTACAATCACAGAGAAATATAAACAATGATTAGAATTTAACACAATAAAAAAAAATCAATGATTCTGGTCAGGTAGCCAATGAACTTGATTATGGACAAGGTCAGCTACAAGGTACAATTTGACAGAAGTTCTGAACCCACATAATATCATGAATAAAACAGACTAACAAACAATGCAAATTAAATATACATAACACCTCCCCTCATAAAAAAGAAAGATTTATACACTAAAGCTTTCTTTTAACTATTAGTCTAACATGTGATTAAAAATTACTGAGGTTGAAGCCTTATGAATGACACAAAATATACATGAAGCAATATAATACTTTATGCACATGAAAGTGCATCTGCAATTAGATTATCTTTTCCTCTGATGTGCCTGATGTAAGTATTGTATTCCAGCAATATCAAACTCTGCCTTAACAAGATCAGGTTTTGTTTTTCATCCTGCCATTGAAAGTAAGGGTGTTGTGATCACGATATAAAATAATCAGAGATGGAGCTTATCTAATATACACATTAAAGTGTTGCAAAGCCAAACATTCCTTCTTAGTTGTGGAATAATTTCTCAGGTGCTCATTAAATTTCTTGGAAAAATAGCACACAGGGTCATCTATGCCATTTTTATCTTCTTGCATCAATACTGCACCCAACATCACTTGCATCAGCAGACATTTAAACGATTGAATAAAATTTCAAGCTGAAAGAACTGGTGCATTCTTAAGTAAGGTCTTTAAGTTATCAAAAGCATCCTGACATTTTTCAGACCAGTGGAGCTTGGTTTCTTACTTAATCATGAAAAAGTTGGAACAAAAGCTGTGAGGTCATCTGTCCTACCTTGTAAAAAAAACTGGATGGATGGTAAATTATTGGACAGTTTGATCATAATCATGAATATAATCTAATGGTGGCTTCCATTACGTTCTACATTTTGCCTCTGCTTTGAAATGAATTGCCATTTTTATATCGATTCAGTTGCCTTTTGTATGTTCAGAGAGCCATGGTAATTCCATTGGTAAAGTGTTAAAAATATAATCCAGGTGTTATGGGTTTGATACTTGCCCAGGTCAGCTGGGGTTGCTGCCTCAGCATGTCAGTAGGAATGGCGCTTAACTTCCACTTGTTCTGCATCATATAGCAAAAAAAAAATTGTTTTACAAGTTTACTTTTATGTAACTAAATGGGTTTTTTTTTAAAAGGTTGAGAGAATAAAATGATTATGGCATGCAGTGACTGACCAGCATACAAGAATCAGTAGATTCATGTTGGTCAAAGACATCCTTTTGACTTGTATTTCCCCATTGTCAGATGATCCCATTACAGTGAGGTGATCTCAGCATGTGAATTCCTATGTAGCTTGTATGATTTATTCACTTTATTGATATTGATAAAGGCTTTTTTGACCATTGTGAATTAGAATGGAGTTCCAGTCCATATGGAAAGTTATTTTAAACAATTGAAATGTTTACTTCAAAATTCCAGTATAATCTTTGAGGGATATCCCCACCTTCTTGGCCATATTTTAGTCATTGGGTGGAGTTTAATATGACAAACAGGTTCTCCCTTAAGTTGATACTGTCTAAAATTAGTTAAAGCTATAAATAAAATAAATTTAAATTTCCAATACAGTGTGAGTTTTTGTGTAAGAAGTACCTGATTCTTTGCTTTATAGTGATTCAAAATGATAGTCTTAACATGTAGTCTACATTTTGACACTTACCATTTTGACATTTATGTCGCGGTATGTAAAGTCAAAGAAAATGGCATGTGCAGTGTTGTAATATGTGCATTGTTACCAGACTTGCAGTACATGATGTGTTGTACAGGCGTGAAAGTATATTGAGATTTTAGGAAAAAGTCACTTCTCCCATAAAAAGCTAAAGAAATTTGAAATCTTAAGAAAACTTTGTCCAACCTCATGAGTGGACTTGTGAATGATTATTATTATTATTAAAATTATGTACTTCTAATTTTCAGGTGATCCTAAAATATTTTTCTTTTCTCTAAATGGGAGTCTCCTACCACAGTATAGCATTCTTCCTATGGACAGGGGTGGGGTGGGTGGGCAAGATATGACCTGGTTTTATCCATTAATTTACATGATAGGGTGTGGCTTTAAAATTCACTTATCCGGCCTGTACCCTGGAGGCGGTTGCCCATTCCTGCTGTAGACCCTACTGGTACTTTATCAACTTCAACAAGTTTACAATCAAACATATGGTGTGCTTTCGAAAGTTTTTGTCAAATTAACAACAGATATTTTCTTTGAGGAGTGTTTTATTCTATATCCAATTTTTTTAAGAATGCATTGCCTTTGCAGTAGTATTATCGATGAATCAGATTGTTATTGGTAATATCAAAAATTGGTGACTGTCAACAATTAGACTGAAAAATCTCAAGACGTGTATTTTTAGATGAAGTCTTGCATTTTTAGCTGACTTTTTTGCCCACTTGTTAGTATGAATTCATAATTTTTCATGAAAAAATGCTACAAAAGAAACAATGCAAGCAATTAAGCAAGTAAACACACAAGCACATGAACAAAAAGAATTCAGTTATACATTTAGCTACAGTTTAAGGTTAACGTTATTCCATGACAGACTGAACCACCTTGAAGCATGTCGGTTTGCAAGGACACAGTATTTAATATTTTTCTTTAAAAGATTGAAAAGCATTTTCAAATTGAAAAAAAGAAAAATGTTAAGATACTCTGAATACAGGCCAAGCTAAAAAGTCAAATGTTTTTCAAAATCAAGTAATGATGGCAATGTATGAATTCAGTTCTCTTTTTGTTCAGTTCATCGCTTTATACAAAACTCATGTCTTCCAGATGGAATGCAAGTTTGATCATTATTTAGATCATACTGTACAGATTTCAATTGTCATTCAGAATATAAAATTGAATTTATGCAAAATTGATCTGTTTTAGAATACTCTTCTGTTACATGTTTTAACATATTTTTAGCAACATTAACAGTCTTTATATTTTAAAAGATAATTACTGAATTTACCTTTTGAATGTGTTTGAATATCAAGTGTTAAAATTTACATTTGAGTGATCCGTTCTATAACCCAGTTCTATGTCAGATGAATCTATATTTTGAGTAGAGCTTCAGAAATCAGAATAAAATCCAGCCTAGCTTGTTTCAAGGGGTATATATTTTTTCATGTGAATTGACACTTGCCAAAATTCAACTTCCTTTGTGTATACATTTTATATTGCCTTACATTCATATTGTTACACCATATGTAATTTTGACTGCCCATTTCAGTCTCATTCCCAAAACAAAATAATTCTTCAAAAGCAGGCTTACTCACCTATATATAAGTATATATATTCTCTCTCTTTTAATGTAATATCATGCATTATCTTATTTCCATTGTTTCCTCATTTTACTTCATAGAGTTTATGCGTAATATTATTGTTTATTAATGCTGCTGATTTCCTTGCCCGACTAGTATAAAAATGTTAAAAATCTTTCAGATACATGTGTATGTGTGGGTGTTTTGGATTTTTAATGTAGCATTAGCAATTTTTCAGTCATGTTGCTGTGATGTCTGCAGTGTGGCAGTTTATAGTGATGTCTAGCACTGAGGCATCTTGCATCAGACGTGTAGGATGATGTCCCACCCGGTCACATTATTCTGACACCAGGCCAACCAGTCCTAATACTGACCTCTTAATGCTGAGTGCCTAACAAGGTAGCTGTTAGTAACATTTTTTTAAGTCTTTGGTATGACTCGGCCAGGGTTTGAACCTGCGACCTCCTGCATCCAAGGTGGAAGCTCTAACCACTGGGCCACCATAGTGGTTATCAAATACGTAAATGGCACTTAATTATCTTCTCCTGATGAATTGTATCCTGTAGCATATATATATTATTCAAATAATGAAGTCATCTTTTCTTTCTTGATCCCTCAACCTTGACAGTTCATTAAGATCATCTTCACATAGCTATTCATTATTATATATATATATCTATATATATATATATATATATATATATATATATATATATATATATATATATATATATATATATTTCTATAAATATATCCTTCAGTGTTATGCTTCATAAAATAATGTACATTTATGCCTATTTACACCAACAGCTCAATTGATATTATAATATAGAAGAAATAGAAGATGAGTGAGTACAAAAACAAAAATAAGGCAAAATGCAAAAGAAAGAAAGCAAGTTTTGATAAAGGAGTGAAGAAGCATTGGGCAGAGTAAAAGAAAACATTCCTTCCAGAAAAGTCAGTTGTTTGAATTGATGTATCATCTATACTCAGTTATAAGATGAGTCCAACTGCAAACTACACAGACCCAGATCTGCCATTGCATAATGTGCTGGCAGATCTGGGTCTGTGCAGTTTGTTGGGAGTAATCAGTTGAACAGCAACACAGACCCTGATCTGCAGGTGCATTATGCTATATGGCAGATATGGATCTTTCTTTGTCGCAGTTTTACTTGACTTATAAGTGAGTATATGTGGTAGCTGCTAAGAACAGTAACTTAGTGTTAGTGATATTGAGCTATCATTTATATCAGTCACATAATATTTATGTACATGACTGAATCTGCGTTTTATTTATAGAAAAGGAAGGAAAGAGAAGTTACCAGCATCTCAGATTTTCCCATGTATTATATGACCAAATGTCTTCTCATTCTTAACATACAGTTGAATTAACTCTGTACAAAAAAATATCAATTTGGGTCATATAAGTAATTAATGTGTTATGTGGATAACCATTTGGTTATAAATTTTGGAAACCAAATTATCCAAGTTTTCTCAGTTCAATGGATATGTTTGCTAGTATCTTGTATTGTGCACATTTACATTACTGTACATGCTATTTATATTCAGACATAATTTGTTTTCACTATATAGGAATAAAGGGCAAAGGGAGGTAATTAAGGAATAAACAAATGCCCCTATACATTCCACATTGTTCTGAACTTCCCACATAAAAGTATATAAACCAGGTTATATATATAAAAAAGACCACTGTCCATAGCTGAAATATCAGGATAATAATATGGATGTTTATTGATAAGATTTATGATGAACATCTATTTTGTACACAAACATAGTGCTACACATAATATTCTTCAAAACAGTTCACTGCAGTACAACCCAGTCCATTTCACCTTTAGGGTTATTCTTACTAAAATTGAAAATAATTTTGTGTTTGATCTAGCAATTTTTTAAGCTTATGAATCATCGGGTCTAAATATGTTTACATGTTGTTTTTTACAGGTACAATAACATAAACAGGATATTAAGTTTGTTCACACACACACACACACACATGTGAATGAAGAGAGCTCTGTTATTTAGACCGTGTATATTTAAAACTCTAGTGAGAACCTTTCATCATGCTTTTCTCAGTCAGACCACAATGTAATTAAAGAATAAGTGTTTTGAAATGTAATTTTTGTTGCAGATTTATTGCTAAATATTATTTTGCAAAATATTATTCTTTCCACAATGTAGATGTGTAACATTGTTAAATTTTCAATGGTAATTTTAGTTTTGAGAATCCATTTGTGTATTTTTAATATATATTTGTGTCTATTTTTATTGGCTTCACTTTTTTAAATTATGCAGATTGTAATGACATATGAAAGTGGGGGAAAGTTACATATGTAAAACAGATTGTTGATTTTAGTGCACATTTAGGCAGAAAATAAAATACAAAATCATGTTATCATAAATTATTGATGGCATTTCTTGTTAATCCAGGTGCACTCAATGTTAAAAAATAGGTGCTGATATTTATGGCTAAATGAACTGGGAATCATGAATATGATTTGTGTAAAGCTAAAACAGTTTCTCCCTCATTTGTATTAATTTTGATTTTGCCCTTGTATCACACACACACACAGATCATTGATTTTAATCTGTTTGTACATTCATGCAGAAAATAAGACATAAATTTATGTTATAACTCTAAAACTATTAGTGACATTTCTTATCAAACCAGGTGCAGACATTGTTAGAAAGGAGGTGCTGATATTTTATGGCTAAATGAACAGAAAGGCAAGAATATAAAATTTTGTACAACTAAAACGGTTTTCCCTGATGTTATTGTCATGAATTTATTTCAATTCCCATATCATTTTGCCTGACTGTGACAGTTAACAATAATAATTCATTATGCAAGAGTGTAATTTTTTGTCCTGGAATATATTTTGTATTGGGACAGTACTCCCTCATTATAATGCAGTACATAGAGTATGTTGCCATGTAGAGAGACCACCTTATAATAAAGTATATAATGCATATAATTCTACCACTGAATGATGAAATGGAATTCATGACCATGCCTACCTTATAACAGGACATGTGTTATAATGAAGAGCCTCATAGTGAGGGAGTACTGTAGTTTGGTATTACTGTGATTCCCTTGACTTGCATGAAAACCAAGATTGACTTGCACAAAAATTGTAAGACTGACTAATGCACAAAAACTTTAATACTTGGTTTCCATGAAAATTTAACATTCTCTTGGATAAAAGCTCTGCGATTGGTCTGCACAGGAACTTTAACCTTTGGCTTGCTGAAGACTGCAACATTGGTTTGTGCAAGAACTTGAACTTTAGTGGGTGCTACTGCTTAGTTCAACAGTGACAAGTTCAGCATGACATTTTTATCTCAAATTTATATTTAAAAAAAACAAGAAAAAAGTTAGAAAAGTTACAAAGAGCAAAAGCTTTTCTAGAATCAGATTCACTATACTACATATGTAGACATTAAACAGCCACGATCATGCTGATGTGATGTCATGGAGACATACATACAGACAGACAGATACACATACGTACATACCCATGTGTGAATGAAGAAAGATTTATTATTTAGGTTGTGCATCTTAAAACTCGAGCGAGAACCTTGCATGGTGTTTATCTCGGTCAGACAAAAATGTAATAAATAAACGAATAAGGGTGTTGAAGTGTAATTTTTCTTTCAGATTTATTACTAAATATTATTTTGCACAAATATTATACTTACCACAATACAGTATGGATTCTTAACATTCATTGTTTCTCTTTACACTCATTTGTGAAGCAGAAACACCCAATTTTTTTAAATTTGAAACCCAGTTTTGACACCAAGGTTTGTTTCTTTTACTGAAACTGATCCCTAGTTCTGACACAAGGTGAATTTTGGCTTTCAATTTTGCACCCTTAGGTGATGCACTGACATTATTAAATTTTCATGGGAAATTTGTTGTTTGAGAATCCATTTGTGTATTTTAATATGCTAGCTTCTTTTTTAATTTGATTCACCCTTTTATGTTATGCAGCTTATGATGAAATATGAAAAGGGTGACAAGCACTGGAAATTTACATGTGTTAAATAGACTGTTGATTTTAGTGCACATTTAGGCAGAGAATAAAATACAAATTCATGTTATCATAAATCTAAATTATTGATGGCATTTCTTGTCAGTCCAGGTGTACACAATGTTAAAAAATAGGTGCTGATATTTATGGCAAAATGAACAGTTGTGAATATGGCTTATATAACGCTAAAACAGTCTCTCCCTTCTTTGTATTAATTTCTTTGTTTGATTTCACACAAATTTTATTTCAATTTCCCTTATCTTTTACCCATGTATCACACACAGATTATTGATTTGAATCTGGTTGCACATTCATGCAGAAAAAACTCCATAAATTTATGTTATAACTCTAAAATTATTAGTGACATTTCTTATCAAATCAGGTGCAGACATTGTTAGAAAAGAGGTGCTGATATTTTATGGTTAAATGAACAGAAAGGCAATAATACAGAATTTGTACGATATTTTATGGTTAAATGAACAGAAAGGCAATAATACAGAATTTGTACAACTAAAACAGTTTTCCCCTGATTTTACTGTAATTTCTATGCATGGTTTTTGTTGAAGTTCCCATATCATTTGCATGTAATTGGGACACTATTCAGAGTGTAATTTTCTGTCCTGGAGTATATTTTATATTGGGACATTACTCCCTCATTATAATGCAGTCCATAGAGTATGTACCTTATAATAAAGTACATAAAGTTCTTCTGTTGAGACCAAGCAAATTAAAAAATTTATCATGTATGTAAGTGAAGAAAAAAGATACTGTATTTACGCACTTGTAAGACAAATCCAACTGCAAACTGCACAGACCCAGATCTGCTGTTGCATAATGTGCTAGCGGATCTGGATCTGTGCAGTTTGTTAGGAGTAATTGGTAGAACAAACAGCATAGACCCCAATTTGCAGGTTCATTATGCTATGGCAGATCAGGATCTTTGTTGTTTGCTGTTTGACTCGACTTATATGTGAGTATATACCGTATTACAGTAAATCTATTATGTTCACTGCAGGCTAAGGCTGGTTAGTGAGACAAGGTCTTTGTTCAGATTTTCATCATCCATTGTAAATAATTTACAAGTACAAATTGTTTAGGGATTCAGTAGAAAGCATTAGCTTATTGCAAGCAAATAGTACCAAAAGAGCAACATTAATTTATACTAGGGTGGGTTTGGTATTTGAGATCTGCATGCCGTAGGCCACTGTCACAGTGAGTGGGAATAAACTAAATGGGGTGGGGGTGGGAGATTTCAATGAACATTATTCTCACTATGTCAAATGACCAGTGGGTGTAGAATTTTGATGCTACTTAGGCATTACCTGTGGGCTTCGAATGAAATGAGGATAGTATGTAATTCTAACGATCTTTGCTCACTTATATAATACTGAAGCAGGTCGTTTCGTACCCAAAGCAATGGTCGTTTCATACCCAGTGCTATGGTCATTTTGTACCTAAAACTAGAGTCATTTATTACACAGATTTAAGTACAGATATAACCACCCCAAGATTATATAAAAATATATTTTCTATGTATTTCAAACTGTTACATTTTCGATTTCAGGCATTGCCTTGGTGACAGATGTATGCTGTATTACTGGGGGCACATTATAGATGTTTTATTGCTGACAGAATCCAAGCATGCACAAGTTTATTCAGTTATTTAAAACATGAAATATATAGCTGTAAAATACAGAAGTAAATATGTGTAAAATGCAGTGCCAAGTTATTTACACACCCACCCACCCCTGCGAGAGTATTTATGTGCATTATATTTAGGAGGGTAACAAAACAGATATTCAGTTATTTCAAATGAGAATTTTAGTTATGTGACTAACTTGTTGGCTTCTTGTGATTGGTTAAATTGTCCAGAATGTTTGGACAAGTATGTGTTGCTGCTGGCAGTCTATAGAATAATGGCTTGGCAGTTTGGATAGTATATCGCAGTCTACAGTTTGAGTAGGAGCTGACAGAGTTGAAATTAACACCAGCATTGGTCATTGGAGATGACAAATTTAATTAAGCAACACCATTTTATCTGCTTTCAGCCCATTATTAAAAGATTGCTGAATTTCCAGTTGCTTTGAGTGGCAAAACATTTGCAATTGTTTCAGCCATGTTAGTCATTACTGAATAAAACCAAGAAAGATGGCAATGTTTGTTGAATTGAACAACTGCAAAAGAAAGGACTTCATTCAATTATTTAAACCTGGTCAATGGTTTTTTTTTTTTTTGTTTTTACTTGCAATGTCATATATATCTATGCTATTATTTAGAGAAAACAATATAACTGTTTATCAGTGCTTGGATAATTTTTTGCCTGGATATGCTTTACTCATGCAATTTTTATGGCAGGAACAGTTTATTAGAAAAAAGATATGTTCATAATTAGAGAGGGAGCGGTAAATTTGACAGTATGGTGTATTTGAACGTGTACAATAATAGGTAAGAATTGACCATCACCTCGGGTACGAAACGACCTTTGCCTCTGGTATGAAATGACCAATTTCTACTGGGTACGAAATGACTTGGATATGGATTGACCATAAGCCATATAATACATGTATTGCCTAACTACTGCACTGTTAAAGTTGGTGACTAAACATTTGAATGTCATCTGGGATGTTAATGGATGTACTGCTTGTTAGCTCATCTCTGTGAAGAAGAGGTAAGCTACACACCTGGCAATGGCATCCATGCAGATAAAATCATATATGTATGTAAAACATTTGCTTGAAAAATAGTTTGGAGTGGGTTTCATAGCACTTATCCATGGGGGAGGAGGTTGAGGGGTTTTCATGGCACTTAGCCATGGATAGGAGGTTGACATTGTCCATTGTGTCTTGCACATTCTTTGTTAATATTTTTACTTCATGTCTTTTGCACATTTTGTAAGTACTGTTATAACTGGACTCATGAAACTTGGTGAGGGGGTGCATGTCTGGTTCTATACCCTCATTACAAAAGTAGGTCACTGACCCATATTTTAGAGTTCAGTGACTGTTTTAAGTTATGTCTCAAGCTGTGTTGATCTAGAATCATCAAACTTGATGATTGTGTGGATCTCTGATAGAACCACATCTTTAACACAAAAGTTGGGTCACTGTGACCTTTAGTTCACATTTTACTGGCTTGGATTAATTGGGTTAAGTATTTGTTCTTGACACTTGAACAGATAGGTTTTGGTAACCAGTGTTTGTATGTATGGTCCAAAATGAAAATGCTACAACCTGGACATTAAATATGACCTCCATATGTTGTAAATCTTTTTACTGCCACTCCACCTGAATTGATGGTCATATGAGAAGAGGCTTCTGGGTGATTGAGTGGTCTAAAGCACGTATGCACTTACCTTTACTGATCACTGCCATCTCACCTCTGGTGGTGCTGTACAGTTGCGTATTTTGCATAGAGTTAGAATTTTAAAGATAAAGAATTTTCCTGGGTTTCCTCACTAGTTATACAGTACTGGCTGTTTATAAAAGACCTTGTATTTCTTAGGTATTGTTCAAAGAACCTTTCATTCCCTTTATTTTGGTGTATGATTGATGGGTGTAATATGGGTTATAGAGTATACAGCTTGGCCTTACTCCAGATGTGCACCTTTCAGAATAATTGCTAGCTCCACTTGGTCATTTTCACTTCCTGGACTTCAGAGATAATTGTAAAAAAAAAAGAGCCAGTAACTTTTTTGACATTTTATATATTTGTAATTCATTCATTGCACTTTCAGAAGCTGGTATTGTCTAGTTGGGCAAAAATCATTTTCCCCATTTTAATAGGTGTTAAAGATAGTGTACTTTAGACTAATTCTGGCAGATATTTTGGAGCACAAGGGAGCAGTCATTTTAGGTAGCAGTGTGCTTAGATCATGTACAATTTCCACAAGTACAATAGCCAAAGAAATGTCAGCCACATTACATAAAGTAGCATAGAGGTATGCCAACATTCTCTCCACTGTGCATGTTTCAAATGCAAACAACTTCACATTGCATGTCACTGTCTCAAAAGTACTTAATAACTGGTGAGTGCCCCCGTAAAGAGTATATAGGTATTATTAATGTATGATTTAAGTTTGATTGTATGGCTGAAAAATTTAAGTCACAAGCATCAAAACAGTCCTATTGAATAATTCTCCTGTATTTCCCCCCCACAGAACAATATTTATTAGTGTCAGAATCTCACACAAGCCCAGCTCCCCCCCCCACATTGATGAAAAGCGAGCTATTTTAAAAATGCACATTGCATTTTATCAGCATAGCAACCAGTGTTATGCTGAAAGATAAGAACATGAAACATTTCAGAATTATTCCTGAAATGTCACCAATAAATTTTACAGTTTGAAAAGGGATGGAACAGATGAGGTTCGTGAAGGTCAAGGGTGAAAGGTTAAAATATTTGCTTATTGTTTAATATGGAAGAAAGCACATTTGCTTCTGCCATCATTTAATTTTATAATTTCATTGCAGATAAATGAAAGGAAACATTTTCACTATATATGTCTTTTACTTAATGTAACAGTTTTAAATTTAAGTTGACTTCATTCCGATATTGTAAGACTTCTAATTTCCCCATAATTAAGGTCACTGCTCACCCAGTACTGCCTCAAGGCATATTATATAAGCAAGAGCAAAATGAACATAATTAGCTTATTTTCATGCATAAAATCAATGTTAATGTACAGTTTTGTTTAGAACATCATATATAGTGACATGAAAATAAGAAAAATAATTGCATACCTTTTCATATTTGTATTAAGGTGGCACTGTACAGTTTCGTATTTTGCATAGGGTTAGAATTTTAAAGAAAAAAAATTTCCCCAGGTTTCCTCACTGGTTGTACTGGCTATTTAAAAAAGACCTTGTATATCTTAGATATTGTTCAAGAACCTTAATTCCCTTTATTTATGTGTATGATTGATGGGTGTAATATGGGTTATAGAGTATACAGCTTGGCCTTACTCCAGATGTGCACCTTTCAAAAAACTGCCAGCTCCACTTCGTCATTTTCACTTCCTGGATATTAGAGGTAAATTGTTATTTAAAAAAAAGAGGCGATAACTTGTTTTACATTTTATATATTTGGTAATTCATTCACTGCACTTTCAGGAAGCTGGTATTGTCTAGTTGGGCAAAATTCATTTTCCCCATTTTAATAGGTGCTAAAGATAGTGTACTTAGACTAATTCAGGCAGATTTTTTAAAGCACAAGGGAGCAGTCATTTTGGTTAGCAGTGTGCTTAGACCATGTACCATTTCCACAAGTACAGCATCCCAAGAAACATCAGCCATATTACATCAAAGTATCATAGAGATGTGCTAACATTCTCTCCTGTGCATGCTTCAAATGCAAACAACTTAACCTTACATACGTCATGCTCTCAAAGTCCATAATAACTGGTGAGCACCCCCTTTTTCTGTGTGGATTTGAATATGGAGGAAGTGCTTGCCAGTAGCTTCCTGTGGGTTGGTGGTTATTAGCCGGGTTTCCTGGCATTCTTCCTCCAACATTTTTACTGTTGAAAATAGTGTTAATCCCACAAAAACAGCGACGAAATGAAAATTGTGCCAATCTGACATCCATTATGGCCACTATGGCAGCCATCTTGAAAATCATGTTATTGCTATTCTGCCTAAATCGTAAGTTGTATTGATGTAGGGTTTTCCCCAGAATACTAGTTATGATATTGTTTTGGTCCTGAATGAAATAATCATTATGAAAATCTAGAAACTAATTCTTCTAAATGCCTGGTTATAGCAATGTGGGGCTTGCAGCAAATGTTTTCTAAGGGTATCTAGTTTGCCCTAATTGATGGTAGTGCCTATCTGGCTGCCACAGTGGTTAATTTGAAAGTCTTGGTGGCACTCTACAGTTCTGTATTTTGCATAGGGTTAGAATTTTAAAGAAAAAAAATTTTCCCGGGTTTCCACTGGTTATACTGGCTATTTAAAAAAGACCTTGTATATCTTATATATGGTTCAAAGAACGTTTAATTCCCTTTATTTTGGTGTATGATTGATGGGTGTAATATGGGTTATAGAGTATACAGCTTGACCTAACTTTAGATGTGTACCTCAAAAAACTGCTAACTCCACTTGGTCATTTTCACTTTCTGGATTTCAGAGGAAAATTGTAAAAAAAGAGTCAATATCTTTTTCAACATTTTATATATTTGGTAATTCATTCATTGCACTTTCAGAAGCTGGTATTGTCTAGTCGGGCAAAATTCATTTTCCCTGTTTTAATAACTGCCAAAGATAGTGTACTTTGCTTTAATTTGGGCTAATTTTTCAAGCTCAAGGGAGCAGTCATTTTAGTTAGCAGTGTGCTTAGATCATGTACAGTTTCCACAAGTACAATATCCAAAGAAATGTCAGCCACAGTACATGAAAGTAACCGACATAGAGGTATACCAACATTCTCTCCATTGTGCATGTTGCAGCTGTAAACAACTTAACCTTACACTCACCAATCTCTCAGAGTTCATGATGAGCACAACTTCATTCATTAATAGGTCATTATGCCCCATATTTTATGACTTGGGTTAGATTTTTTGTTTGATATTCATTTTATAGGCACTGTTCATACTAGAATTGTGAAGTTGATGACGATGATATATGCCACTGATGTTAATACCACATCCATATAACCATGCAAGTTTTGGCATGGCATATGCATGTTATCCTACCTAGAGCAATGAAAATTGGTGATTGAATGCATCTTGATAAATTCTTCATCCTAACTCCAAAAAGCGATCTCTGTGGTCTATATTTCGTGCTTCATTTATTAGTTGCTGTTTATGTTCCAATTATGAAACTTTAACAAGTGGATATATCTGTTAGAACTACACCTTACAACCAAAGAAGGTTACTGTGACAACTTTTATGCTTTTCTTGCATGGGTTTGGTATCTGTTTTTATGACCACCAAGATTCTTCCAGAAGATATACATCTTAGCCTATTCAGAAAGAGCTTTCTGACCAGTGCAGTTGTAAGTTGAAAAACAAAATATGTTTATTCAGTGGTAAACTTTTTATATTAATGGCTGTACATTGTATAATGTGATAGATTGCCCTCAGCTTGTTAACTGGAGGTGTGTGTCTGTTGTTTGTCCGTTGAGTCGACGAGGACCACTCTAGTCATCCAAGGGTTAGAGGGGCTGGTTCTCTTCTGTGCATGTGCAGGTGGCTGATAAGGCCAATCTTTGCACGGAAGGTTTGTTTGCATAAGGGACAAGGGATGAGTGGGACATCTCCAGGTGGGTTGATGGCACGTGCTTTTCTGGCTTGCCTCTTCAGCTCTGCAGCTGCTGTCCTGCTAGATTCGCACAACTTGGAGCCTTTGTGCATGGAGGAACATCAAGTGACTTGATCACTTGCTGTTTGCTCCCAGGAATTGGTGTTTATGTTGAACACTTTCAATGCAGCTTTCAGATTGTCTTTGAAGCATTTCTTCTGACCTCCATGGGATCGCTGTCCTTGCTGTAGCTCGCCATAGAAGAGTCTCTTAGGCAGCCAGTGGTCTGGCATGCGTACATGTCCTGTTCAGTGTAGCTGGGACTGCATCAGGATGGTGTAGATGCTGGAGAGACCTGCTTGGGTGAGTACCTGAGAGTCTGGAACCTTGTCTTGCCACATGTTGTTGAGGATTTTCCTGAGACTTGTGGTATGAAAGTGGTTCAGCTTCCTGGCATGGCATTGGTACACCATCCACATTTCGCATGTGTAAAGTAGTGTGGGGAGCACAACTGCCCTATAGACCTTTATAGTTAGGTCTGAATACTGATGCCTCTTCTATTCCAGACATTGGCATGCAGTCTGCTGAAAGTTGCGCTGGCTCTGGCAGTGCAGAGGTTCACCTCATTGCCAGTAGTGATGCTCTGTGACAGTGTGCTACCGAGGTAGGTGAAGCGGTTCACTACGTTGAGTTTTGGCCGTTGACGGTGATGTTGGGCTCAACATAGGGCTTTCCAGGGGTCGGCTGATGCAGGACTTCAGTCTTCTTGGTATTGATTGTGAGACCGAAGCTTGTGCAGGAGCTGGAGAACTTGTCAATGCTGCATTGCAGGTCGGCTTCTGAGCCAGCGTTGAGGGCACAGTCATCAGCAAATAAGAATTCCCTGATGGTGTCTGTCATAACCTTGGTTTTGCTTGAAGCCTCCTGGGGTTGAACAGTTTTCCATCTGTACAGTACCTGATGCTGACTCCAACATCTCCATCTCTGAAAGCATTAGTCAGCATGGCGGAGAACAATAGACTGAACAGTGTCGGTGCCAGAACACAACCCTGCTTGATGCCATTGGTTATTGGAAATGGCTCAGATGTCTCTCCATTGTCCTGGACTCGTGCCTGCATGCTGTCGTGGAAATGCTGCACCATGGATATAAATTTTCTCGGGCATCTGTACTTGGCCATTACCTTCCACAAGCCTTCTCTGCTGGCAGTATCAAAGGCCTTTGTCAAGTCGACGTAGATGGAGAAAAGGTCGGCGTTTTGCTCTTGATATTTCTCTTGTAGCTGTCACGCAGCAAATACCATGTTGATGGTCCCATGTTCTTTCTGGAATCCACACTGGCTTTCTGGCAGGAGTCCCTGGTCAAGGTGCGTAGTGAGGAGGTTCAGTTGGATTCTGGCGAGTATCTTTCCTGCGATGGAGAGCAAGGATATACCCCAGTGGTTGTCGCAGGCCTGGCGGTTCCCTTTGCGCTGATACAGGTGGATTATGCATCTTTGAATTCCTGGGGATCGTCTATTGCTGCCACATCAGTAAAAACAGTTGGTGGAGCCTTGCTATCAGGGCAGTGCCCCCTTCCTTGTAGACTTCAGCAGGGATGGAGTCTGAACCAGGGGCTTTGCCACTGGAGAGCAGATGCATCACTTTCTGTGTCCTGAGCAAGGTTGGAGGGTCATCCAGTGCTTCCTTGATGGGTAATTGGGGGAGACAACTGATGGCTTCATCGTTGATGGATGAAGGGCGATTCAGGACGCTGTCAAAGTGTTCAGCCCATCATTCAAGAATCTTCTCTTTGTCAGTAGATAGTGTGTTCCCGTCTGTGCTGAGAAGGACGGGATGATCCAGAGGATGTAGGTCCATACACTTCTTTCAGGGTGTTGTAGAAGTTCTTCATGTCATGCCTGTCTGTGTAGCACTGGATCTCATCAGCTTTGTTGTTCAGCCATTTGTCTCACAGCTGATGGAGTTTCTGCTGTACAGTTCTGCGTATATTGTTGTACGCATCTTTCCTGGAGGTGGACTTGGGGTTGTTGAGGTGGGTTTGATGGAGGCAGTGTTTCTCATTCAGCAACTGCTTGATCTCGTTGCAGTTCTCATCAAACCAGTCTTGGTGCTTTCTGGTTGAGGGTCCTAGGATTTCCAAAGCTGTGCTGTAGACCAGCTCTTTGAATGTCACCCAGTCGGTCTCTACATTATCATTGCCCAGAGGGGTGGATTTCAGACGTTCTTCCAGGGCATCCACTAGAGACTTTTTGGTACTGGTGTGTTTCAGCTTGGTGATGTTTAGTTGTTTAGGAGCCTTCTTTCCCGGTGGGCATCTTTTGGTCTGAATGTGGATGTTGAGCTTGGTGAAGATGAGGCAGTGGTCTGTCCAGCAGTCGGCGCCACACAAGGACTTGGTCACACGCACATCCTGCCTGTCCCTCTTCCTGACAATGATGTCGATGATATGCCAGTGCTTAGAGCGAGGGTGCATCCATGACGTCCGGTTATGGGTAGGGAGGCGGAAAACTGTATTGGTGATCAGCAGGAGACCATTGCTGTTACAGTGACCCACTCCATGCATTGAAGTCGCCAAGAGCTTATCTGCCATTGGAACATCAGCAATGATGGAGTGAAGATCCTCATAGAACTTGGCCTTCACTTCATCCAGGTTGGTCATGGTTGGAGCATAGCAACTGATGATGGTAAGGTGCTTTCTTCCAGACAAGAGGGGGAGTTTCATTGTCATGAGTTTGTCATTTACTCCCTTGGGAGGTCCAGCCAATTTGCCAATCAGTGTTGTCTTTACTGCAAAGCTGACACTAGCTCATGGCGCTCTTCACTTCCTTGGCCACTCCAAAAAAAGTGTATCCAGAGCCCCTTTTACAGAGTTTGCCTTCTCCTGCAAGCCGGGTCTTGTTCAGGGCAGCAATGTCCACGTTGTATCTGGCGAGTTCCTTTCCTATTAGGGCGGTTCTCCTCTGGGGTCTTTCCGCGTCGTCTCCGTCCAGTAAGGTGCACACATTCCTTGCGCCAAGTGAGAGAGGAACAATCCTCCTTTTCTTCTTTGTATTTCGACTGTTGGAGTAGGGTTCCCGCCAGCCGCAGTAAGCTGGCTAGGGAGGTTTAGAGCAGGCAATGTTTAGGGCACCTTTTCTAGCCCCTTTCTCATGCCAAGGTGGTGAGCAGTGCATTTCTGAAGAGGGCTACTCAGTTGCTCAGGGGGCTGCTGGACTCCACTGCTGCTCTGTGTCAGTGGTGAACGACCCTAATGGCCTGAGCCGCCTGCATGCAGGTTTGCAGCTACAGCTGCCAGTGTACCCACACCTGCCGCTTCATCGCTTACCTGCCGCCGCAGGACTTTGTTGGTGATGAAATGGGATGGGTGGATGACAAGAGTGACTTGCGTGATGACTTTGTTTAAAGTGAGGAAGAGTTGTGCAGTTCGTCGACCTCACTCTCTCGCCCAAAACCATCTGAGTCCAGCAGCATGACAAAGTCAAGGTGGCCGGAGATGGAGTTGAGTGCAGTGGATGACCAGGACATCCTACGTGTCTTGTTGTGCTCTTAGCGCTCCACGGTGCTTTGCTGGGAATCTCCTTTCTGCCCGTGGTTCCTCCGTGCAGGCTGCTGAATCCAGTCTTCACATGCAAGGCAGACAAAGCCTAACTCACCAAGGGTTTAAGACCTGTTGGCTACCCTCAGCCTGGTTTAGCCAGCCAGTCAAGGCTATTTTCCGGGATGTGGCCACTGCGCATGCCACAGCTTCTTGGAGCCACAGGTGAGAGCTGAGTGCCAAAGTGGGGACCAAAGGTGGGCGAGCTACCCCCGAAGGAGTTCGGCTGCTTCCCTCAACCAGAGGTGCTACCTCTCCCTGGACACCCCAACTGGGGTGTATGGGGTGTCCAGAGTAACGTACATATGAATGGGTATAGGAATCAGGGAGTGGACTGCATGCTATATTGTTTTCGTTATGGCCACATGTAGTGGCTAATCAAAGTAATTATTGATGCATGAACTATGCATGTATTACTGTCTACCACTCCAAGATTACTCGAAGCGTGTAACTTTCACCCATTATAATCTTGTTTCTGGAGGTGGGCTTTGATAATAGCATCTTAAGCAGATGTTAAGAACAATGATTTAAAAGGAACTACGCTGTATTATAAACACAACATTAATGTCTCATTTTATCTAACCTCTCCCTTGTTATCATACAGAAGGATTTTTTTTTTTTGTTTTCTTTATTTTATGCCCTGTATATAGGTTATTAGATAACTGATAACAAGTTAACATTTTAAAAAATCTTAAGATTAAGAAAGTAGAGAGCAAAGAATTGGAAAACATTAATTAGAGAAGGGGCCAAAAATATGATTTCAGGATCACTTTTGTCTAAACTTATTGTTGCCACAGTAATTATTGTTTATAGTGGCTACAGTAGACAAAATAAAAGTACAGATGAACCTAGAAGTGGAGCCTGGAGAAGGAAATTTGCATACATGTATAATGGGGGTGGTTGTAGGAACTTATAAAAAAAATTTGCATGGAGCTGATATGCTTCAGACTTGTAGTGTACTCTTATCATTGAGACTGGTATACATTAATTGATTGTAGTGGTTTGATAAATCTATGCTGAATAGCATCACTGTATTTATATAAAACATCATAGATGTTTTCTTAATACATCTGGAATATACTTGGAAAAAAAGAATATAAAATGAGAAGTGTTCTGCCAGGTTTTTATCTCAAGCTCCAATTACAGAAGTCTTTCTTACAACTGTTTAGTAGGGGCCTCGAGTGGCCGAGTGGTCTAAAGCGTTGACCGTTACGGATCACTGCCATCTCACCTCTGTCTGCATGAGTTCGAGTCCAGGCTCGGCTAATGTGGGTACGTGAGAAAGCCTGCCAGTAGCTTCTCATGGGTCGGTGGTTCTTCCCTGGGTTTTCCAGGGTTCTTCCTCCACCACTAATACTGGCCGCCATGTATAGCCTATCTTGTGCTGAAAAATGGCGTTAAACCCTATGACAACAACAACAACAACAACAACAACTGTTTAAACTCTGGATTCAGATACTGTAACAATGACTTTTCCCTAAGCTGGCATTGTTAGGTTAGAAAATTTTGGATTGCTTGATGGAGGTGTTCAGTATGGAGAGGTTTGATTAGCATAAGCAACAGATTATTATGAGGATCCAATTTTTAGAGTTTGCAGAGGAAGTCTGGGCTGGAAATCGTTAAACTCTGAGCTTATTTGAGTTTGAACCAGAGATTTTGTGATCACAAATGATGTTTCTTTTGTAGGCTTGTTTCAAATTGGCTGAGAGTAGAAAATCAATCTATTCCATTAATATATTGGACAGTATAGATCAGAATGGTCTTGTCCCATTTCCGTTCTTGCCTAAAGATGATAGAGGACCTATCAGTTGTATGGCTTGGAATTTAAGTCATGTACATAATGGTGTTAAATTTTCAATAAAATATTTAACATTTGATAGAGCCAAATCAAAAGATTCCATTTTGTTACGTATTGTCGACTGATGCAGTGGGGGCCCTGGATGGCTGAGTTGTCTGTGGCACTCACCTTTAGAAATCACCGACATCTGACCTCTGTCCGCATGGGTTCCATTCTCAGGTGTGGCCAGCTTTGAGTATGTGAGAAAGCTTGCCAGTAACCTACCATGGGTTGACGGTTCTTTCCAGGATTTTTCTGGGTTCTTCCTCCACCAGATATGCTGGCCACCATGTATATCCTATCATGTTCTGAAAAATTGTTTTAAACCAAAAACAACAACAACTGATGTGGTCTGATATGAGTGCCAGCTGTTAATACCTTTATTTGAACACAAGAGATCATAGTAAGTTATCTTCCCAGAAGGTAGAGCCACAGAAAAACCTGGTTGCAAAAATTTGGTTCTCTCAGATTTTATCATTAGCCAAAACAAATTTCAGATCTTGTACTGTATGTTCCAGAAGAATGCAGAAGAGGCATGAAGTTAGCACGAGAAGGTACAAAAATTGCCATTTTTGGCCTCTCTTTTTTAAGTCAATAGAAACAGTAAACTGGTATCTTAATTCTGTTTGACCCCTTCTGTTTAAACCTTTAATGCCAACTGAGTATATGTGAAACTTGAATGCTATTAGCTTGCTTTAGGATAGGGATGTCCCAGATTCCTTCTTATCCTGCTTCTAAGAGTTCATTCTATATAACCTGGAATGTGTTGAAGGGCTGTTAAACCAACTTAGAAAATCACAATGAGCATACATATATTGGCTTAATATCAAATCAGTAACGCTAAATAAGAATGACATAGTCATCATAATAAGAATAATGATATTCTGAGTGTAAATCCCAAATTATTCTCAAAATCGGAACAAAAAGTTGTGCCATCTGTGAAAATATAAAAATTAATAAGTAAACAAATCTTTGTGCAAATAGATTTTATTATGTCAAGACCTGATGAAATTTGTTCATTATTATATTAGATTGTTTCAAAAGCAGTTTGTTTATCTCATCACAAAATAAGATATTTGAAAATGAAACATGACAGTTTTTGGGATCTATGATAAAAATTAAAAGTCCAAATATCAGATCTGACAATGAACAAATTTTATTTATTCTGAACATTTATTGAAATAGAAAATGAATCGCTGTTATAAAAGAAACTATTCATTACAGTTTTATAATTGGTTTTGTAGTGTAAAATATAGATATGAATGCATGTCTTTTTACATTAAGTATAGTTATCATGACTTCTTTATTTTAACATGTAGTTAACAGCATAGAATCACCCTCGCTTTTATCAACAATTTTTATACATTGTTTTGTTGATTAGAGACAAAATAACTAAAATATAACAACAAAGAGGAAGTTTTCTTTGCAGGAAATGAATAGTTTTATGAAAATTAAGGCATGCTTAAAGACAAAATTACAATACCCTCTAAATATCTAAACAGTTCTTCATGACAGATCATTGAATGGTACAGGAATTATGTAAATTTTAGTGAAATGCACTTGTTGAAGAAATAACTATAGAAAAGAATCACAAAGGGAATTTTGTGAAAATAACATGTATTCCATTGTTTTAAATTCAGATATGAAAATATATGATTTTCCATTTTTGATGCTGATTATGCTTTAATATTTGCTTTCTGATCAATTAACTCTCTATGCCCTGATAACTTACTCTGTGGATTTTCAGTTTCTCACTGAAAGACAATGATGTCCATGATAAGTCAGACAGAGACATTTTAAAAGTCAGATGAAGATAGTGTCAAATTTTTGTTTGTAAAGTGAGGAGTAACTTGGAAGTAGTGTTGGATTCCTTTGTTCCATGCTGTTGCCTGTGGAATTAAAGCAATGCTACTGACCATGATCCTTCATTAATTTTAGTCTGCTACATTACCACATACATCTCCACAGAGGTGCATGGTATACTGGTTGCCACGATATTTTTTCTGGTGGTACATACCAATGTGCTTTTTCACAGCATGGGTACATAGTTTCCGTGAGTAATGAATGTACAGAAATTCGTAAGTAATATTGTTAAGAATTTAATGTTATTAACAGCATGTTTACATTTTCATGACAAAATAATTTATTATTATTGTTATTGTTTATATTATTATTGTGTGAAACAGTTGAATTTGTCAGATTATTTTTTAATATTAATAGGATCACATGTTTGACATGTGTCATGTATGCCAACATGGTGGTCAAATGTGAAAGTTATTCAGGCTAAATCCAACTTTTGGATAATTTCAGATTTTTAAAAAAAATGCCATTTTTATACTTATTTACTAGCGTATGTTAATGTGTTAAGTACATGTCATCCGTTGTAAGACTGTGCATCAAAGAGTTTGAGGACAGCAAAATATTTTCTCGTTTACTGAATGTATTTTATGTTTGCAGCCCCACTGATAAACCTATTGCCCATTTATTGACATCCCACAAAGTTTCCCTGCCTATTATATCAATAGTGTAGATGTAGTTTAAGTGTCAACACTTCCTGTGTCTATCAACAAGCTGTCTAATATTAGCAGATGATGACATTCACAGGGTGTTAGCTACCATGTAAGCTTACTCATCCAAACTACTTACTCATCCAAAAGTTAAGTTTTTAGATTATAACTTATCCAACAATTATACACATAGGAATTTCATATATTATAAGGTACTGAGTTGAGCTGAGATATTTTCTTTTATCTCATTATTATTATTATTATTATTATTATTATTATTATTATTATTATTAATAATTTAATATAATGGATATAATATAGTTTTATTTTGCTATAAATCACAGCAAGACATTTTTCCAATCATTGGTAGTTGGAACTAAAAAAGAACATGTCAGGCTTCTGCCCAAGAATATTGAATTGTTGGTCCCTAATAATATAACTGTGCTATACCGTGGTATGTATTGCTGTATGTTCGCAAATACCATCGTACAAATATTTCTGCATGGGTTCGAGTCTCTGGTTCAGCCAATGTGGATATGTGAGAAAGCTTGCCAGTAGCTTCTCGTGGGTTGGTGGTTCTTACCAGGGTTTTCCATGGGTTCTTCCTCCACCATTTATACTGGCTGCCATGTATACCCCTATCTTTTGCTGAAAATATGGCATTAAACCCTACAACAACAACAAAATATTTTATGGTACCCAACTGTAATGTAATATGTATACCAGATTACCTTATACACCTGTATGTAATATGAAACCAACTGTGATGATGTGTGCATACTATTTATCTTAGAAATCCTAAGTGGATCAGAGAGCTGGACTCTGGTTTGTGTATTTATTCTGGACACCAGACCTGGTTGACAGTTTACAGCTGCATGGTCATTGCAGACAACAGACCTGGAATGACAGATTTCATAGCTGGGTGTGAATTTCAAAGAGCAAATCTGGGTCAAGTATAACACAGTACATTCACTGATAAGGATGATGATTTACAATGCTAGGTTGATCTAAATACAAAGTTATCATCAAAAGGAGCAATAATTATATCTGTGCGAAAATCAGATACAGGCCATTGTTTGCTGACAGGGTTTTATATTGTATTAGTTTTGTTAGTCCTGTAGGTAAGTAAATACATCACACAGTAGGAAGGGGATGATAAATAGCAGGGCTACTAAGCAGATATTTTTGTCCTGGAATAGCAGTGTCAGTTACTGTTTGGAATCTCCATTATCGCAGGTAGTTTATTTTTACTGCATCTGTAAGTTTTAAAGATGGAAATCATTTAATCCTTTTTGTTTGTGTGCATTCCTACATCAGGGAATAGTTTGCATGACATTACACTACTTTATCCATACAGTTCAGGAAGAACTCTTTCAGAGTGTTCACCTGGGTTGTCATTTGTCATTGCTAGAGTTGGATCAATAGTATGGATACCTTTTTCTTCAATTTAGGTTCAATTCAAAGGGTAGACTTTGGGGGTTGTATATTGTCAGTCACACTAATTTAGATCAAATTTAACAGCTGGCGCAAATGCCATGTTTGTACAGCAGCCGATTACATAAAATTAATAATGACCAAAAAGTTTTTAAAAGTTTTTAAGACTTGTTTTTAACTGTAGACTAACTTTCCTTTTGCATATTAGATACCTCAGGGACAAATTTAATATGGGTCATGTCAAACAAACATGACTGGGCAGCAGACTGAAAGGTCCTACACTGGTTATACAAGATCTGAATAAGATCTGAACTTGGCTCTGACTCAGTTGTGTTTACACTAGCTGGTTGTTGTTTTGGGTTTAACACCATATCTCAGAGCAAGATAGGCTATTGGTAAGAACTAATGACCCAGAGGAAGCTACTGGAAGCTTTCTCATATACCCGCATTGTCTGAGCCCAAGACTCTGACCCATGTGGACTGTGAGCAGTGAGATGGCAGGGATCGGTAAAGGCAAGTACTTTGGACCACTCAGCCACCCAGGGCTTTAAGTCTTACCTGCAGATGTATGATCTGACATGGAACCAGGAATTTACACATTCTTTGTGAGCATTTGGAAATTCCCCATCGGAAAACCTGTATTAGAAATTCCACATCAGAAAGCCTGTATTTGATATTCTCCATCAGAAAGCCTGTATTAGAAATTACCCATCAGAAAGCCTCAGATGAACTTCCCAATCACTTTATATCAGATGAATGAAATGGGCTCTTCATTATTTATTAAATTATTCCCTAAAACTTTTAACACAAGATGTCGTGTCATCTTTAGGCCCAAATAGCAAAAATTATGATTGGAAACCAACTTTTTTTCCACCTTTTATAGCAGGGGGTCTCAAACCCTGAGGTCCGCATGAGGGCATTTTCGATGGCCCAAAGGCCACACCACCTTTGTTATATCTCTTGACACTTTGTGATGCCAATCATTTTGTGGGCCACAGGATACAGCTTGGCAGGCTGTGCTTTGAGACCCCTGTTTTATTGTATGAATTGGTCATCATCAAGAAGCTGCAAAATCAATACTGTCAATAATGTAGAATTATCTTTTTCCAGATTACTACTGTGGTTATAAAAATCCTCCAAAACAATATTTGATCTTTGCCATTACAAAAATCCTCAACCAAGCTTCTTGTTTTAGAGTATATACAATGAATACAGTGCCTTGTAGTAGCGCCTCTTTGACAGAACCGCTCTATGGGGAATTAGTCATAAGCAAGAGGGTTTTTCTTTTCTACCTTTTAATGTAGCTCTGATACCTCTAGTTTTTCATGCTGACTCCCTTGCACGAACGAACGAATGAAGGATTTAAGTCGTCTACGCATACTCAGTGCATTCGCAACTGGTTAATGCCCGAGGATCGGGCTCTTCAATTAGTCAGTGCTGTGAGAATGGTGCCATCACAGCTCCGTGTTTATGTGCGATGTCACACTTTTTATTTATGTTACTCCCTTGCACTATGTTTGACCTGGCTTAAAAACAATCCTAGCGGACTTCACAGAGAGCATTCCCTGAAGACCTTTTCTAAACTAAACTTCTGGTCTGATTGTGTTAGATGCAGACCCTTTATCTAACTCTAATCTACATATGAAAATGCACAAAATCTAAATTGTGTAATCCAAAGTAAAGTCATATATCTACTCTCCATACACACTCTTTTCCCACTGATACTGTATGTTAGAATTTCCAAAAACATTATATTAAATAGGAAATTACTTATAAACTTTATCCTTATCAGCAGATTAATTCAAAATTAAACTATAACTACCCAACTCTATTTTAAGCACTTTATACCTACTAAAAGAGATTAAAATTTCCCTACAACTGGTCACTAATTTTAGTGTTTAAGTATTAAGGCAAACTTGCTACAATGGCGCTTGTACTTAATTCAGCCTTGTGCTAAAAATAAACCATGATGTCATTGCCCCGGCTGCGGCCATATTGTTTTCGGACAAAGCCGCTAGCGACGTGTAGTAACACGAATGCTGGCAGCATTTTGAAATTTATAAACAAGCTATATATTCTTCTGGAAAAGTAATTATTTAATATGAGCATTGTTGCTATGGTTCATGTACAAGTGATTCGAGGTACCAGAAAGATGGTGTTTGGTTCATTGGATTTGGACACGGTTTTCCAAAGCCTGACAAGGAGAAAGGTGTATGTGATGGGTACATCATTGCACGTGATTTTACCATAAAAAATGTGACGAAGGATACATATATATGTAGTCTGAACTAACTAAAGATATTGCCAAGCATAGGATACATGTTGAACAGTCCATTGAGAGAATTAAGAAATTTAGACTGTTACAGAAAGTAATCCCACTCAGTATTCAGCCTGTCTTTTCTCAATGTGTATTTTTTAAAGGTTGTTTAGTCAATTTTCAAAATCCTCTTGTGCAGTAATTACAATCTAAGAAGTTTGTATTATTCTGAAATTCAACATACATATGCAGACAATAAAGTTATTTTGACATGTACTTCCCTGTTGTTTGTAAAATGTGTATCATTTTAAGGCTAGCTGTCATCATTAGACAGCTGTTTTTGTATTACTTTTTCTATCAGCACATTCAGACAATTATACTTCCAGACAAAATGTAATTATATACTATTCAATTAAGAAAATGTGTTATGCACACAGCATAAATATATGACATGAAAATAAACATAAATTTTCTCTCATTTTTTTTAACATTGTTACCAATTTACATGAGACTCAGAAAAAGGGTGATGAAATGACTAATGCATATTACCAAAACAACCTACATTGATATATTTCTTGATCAAATATCTTGAATATATATGCCAAATTTGTAGAATGATGCATGTGCCATATTTGATTAAACCCTTTTATACCTATATGCATTAAAATAACATTCACTAAGCAGAGTTTAAATTGATGCACAAAGCAAAATAGAAATAGTAACTATACTACATGTACATTCCTCTCTCTTTACGTGTTTAAAACATCAATCACATATAACAACACTTCATTCAGACAATTTAATTGAGGGCAGTTCTCTTGGAATTTTCATCTCAAAATATTCAGGGCATATGTATTGGTGATGAAATTCTATCAACTTGTGCATTATACTGTTCCAAAAAGATTCATCAAATCTGATCCTAAGAATTACACAGTCTACATCTGACTAAACCACAAAATTACACCAGGGAACATTCATCGCAGCCATCTGCAATAATAATAATAATAATAATAATAATAATAATAATAATAATAATTAGAAGAATAACAATAGCAAAAATAATCATTAACACATATAACAGTAACTTTTATTACTACATATGCATGCAATTATGACAAAATTACCGGGATTATTTGCGATAATAATAATAATAATAATAATAATAATGAGTAGAAGAATAATAATAGCAAAAAACCCATCAGATAACAGTAACCTTTATTACTTATATATCTATTCAATTATGACAAAATTACCGGGATTATTTGTGATAATAATAATAATAATAATAATAATAATAATAATAATAATAATAATATCAATAATGAAAGGATAATATAAGCACTGGAACAATAACAACAATAATAATAAATAATAAATTGCACTTGTAAATTTGAATATCAACGTAATGGTGGGTGTTATGTGGTACCTTGTTGTTTCAAACGGTACAAAACCATACAAGAATGTACAGTTATAAATCAAACACATGTCACAGTGACTTCTGGTTTGTATGATTAATGTATACATAAAATATACTGCAGATAGGGAAAAAAAATCGACATTTCTGTTATTTACAACACTTTGCATGCAGTAGAGTACTGAAAATACAAGATACAAAATGGACGATTGAAGAAACGATCGTAGTCCAGGAAACATAAATACACTAGGTCCCGACATGCATAGTATTTGTTTTGACTCACCTTTTAAGCAGTATGCTTCTTTTCCGTTTTTGGGCAGGCCTCGACATTCTAACCATCGCTGTAACTGAATATTGGAATGCTCATCTATATTCGGATGAACAAATTTAGCGCCTGGTACATCGTTTTCAGTAAGAACAATAATACGGAAAGTATCACTGGTTGCCATTGTGCTGGTTTTTCTTCTTCGAAAATCTGTTTTTAGAAACTGATGTCACTGCGTGTGACGTATCAAAGAGGTAAAAAGTACAAGCTCCTAGCGTGGTAGACAGTGTTCAGGTTCAGTTTTAAAAGAAGACCATTTCGGTGCAGCCATTAACTGAATACTTTGAATAAAAGCTATGTTGCGAAATGTAAAATGAATCCTATATCTTATGTTTACATAAATAGAAAATAATACGTAACGTAGCCCAATATGGTTCGTAACATTAGGCGCCATACTTGGTAACGCGTCTTCTCAAATAACACCACCCTCTTCTTCCACTTACATTATTTCAGTCGACATAAGTCAATACAGGTTTTGAAACATTTAAGAAGGTTTCTGAAAACATTGTAAACACTATCTGCAATTTTAAAATATGATCTTATGATGTCCAAAAACTTAAGGCTTATTTTTTTTTAAAAGATATTTGATTGCTCGAAATAGATAAACCTTCGAAGAGCCGATTCTGTTGATATTTTTTTTAATTTCTGGGCACGTATTAGGGAAAGATAATCACTTGTTTAGTTTCATTTCATCATTAATCTAATAGATAACAATTTTTAAAAAATAGAAATCACGATATGTTTTAAATTGGTCTTAAAAAGAATTCAAACTTCCTTTGTCAAAAATTATATCTCAGTTGCTCTAATTTTTCATCCTCTTTACTCAGTTTTATTAAAACATGTCGTCTACTGATGCAACAGCATCAAAATGTCTTGGATGACATAAGTACCCATCAAAGATGAGAGATCCAATCATGTGACTTGTTTTAGGTTGTTGTGTTAGACTTAATAATTCTTATCTTAACATCTGAAGTGGATTCAGTCTTCAAGTTGAGTTTCAGTTAAAATTTGAGAGGATCTATTTATTTTAATTATTCATTGGAATTTCAAAGTGGTCAATAATACCTTCGGACTAAATCACTATTTTGAGATTATTTTGAATTCATTTAAAAACATTTTGATTATATCATTTTGATACATCAAGACTTGTTAGCACATCAACACTTCCAGACTGTTGGTACGTTGCCACGTTCAAGATTGGAATTCATTTGGAACACCACTGGAATACATTCTGAATACTCTGTACTTTTGGACTTGTGATAGAACTTTGGGAATATTTGGGATTCAATTCACAGTACTATAAGGTCTTTTAAATTTTCACTTTGTATTCTAGAGAAATACATTAATTGCTGAATTTTACTTAACTTTTTGGTTTTTGCTCTTTTCTCATACTTAGTTTAAGACAGTAGAGTCGTATCATTACAAACTGGATATATTTTCCTGAGTAATATCGTTATCATCCAAGGTTGATGATTTAGTATGTTAATCCCTGCCACGGCTCCAGCCTTTAAGCTGGATTGCTTGCTCTAAGACTGCGTGTATATGTTTCTATTCTTTCAATGAAGCGATATTTCTTGAAAGTTTCACACCTTTTGTTTCCTTTATAACATAGATTTTCTTGTGCTAATCAGTATGGGCCGAGGAAAGAGCAAAGTTCCGACACTCAGAGTCAACAGTCATATATGTTCTCTGTAATGTTCACCTTAGCCTCGAGGTGCGTGTACACGCAAATATAGTCCTATAAACATGCACTCGGTCAACAGCGAACTTCATAGAAAATCTTTCTATCGCTTTAATCGTTATTAAATAGGTGGAACTTTTTGTTGGTAGACGACAATTCATGTCAAAGATTAGTTTTTGCTTGGTGGAGCGTTCTTTTAAATCGTGCTTTGTGTTTATTGGCAGGTCTTTGTTTTCTGATAGCCAACATTGTTACTGATAAATTTATACTTGCCTGAGGTGCTTAAAGATTCTTTTTATTCTTAACCTTTCTTAAAGCACTTACTTATATCAACATATGTAATGTGTGGTGCGGGAGTTGTGATGGTAGTGGAACGGGGAGAGGGCGAAGGTGTAGCATTTCTGATGGTTAGCTGATTGCTGGAAGAGGGCGCTTTTATTATTAATATTATTATGCACCGAAATTTAGATTGTGACGACTAGAAAATCGAACAGGAAACTTCAATCATAGGCAGACTAAACGAGTTTCTATCTCTTTTACTCTCATAAGATATTTTGATACAAACAACAGTTATAATGATGCCAGGGGAATGCCTTATAATGTATAGCAGCGTTAACTGTTTTAAACTATCTACCGTGATCGTTGGCACCGGTTGAATATTACGGTCAGTTTCCTCTAGAAATCAATACAGGTGCGCATTACGTCATGACGTGGCTTTGAAACTGTGATCAGTTTCGTCATTTTTGACATCATGACATCAGATCTTGACGTTTACAGGAATAATTACGAAGTCTGTGCAAATACTTTCATTGTTTCATTTATATGTACTACCGTGTTATTTAGATACATATACCCATATAATATTTTCCAGTATTACCCAGTGATATACTGAATGACGGCAAGATGACATACAAAATGACGGGCAATGAGCAAACTATCCGAATGTAATTTAAAGTTAAGTCTTTGCACAATATTTTGCAGTTCCTATTGAGCAATATTGATATTTACACATAATAAATCTTTCATTTGATATTATTTTAGATAAAATTTATGAAATACGTCGAATAGTTTCAATCTTTTTCGAGTCGTCATAATCATTCAACTTTAATTTTAAATTTAAACAAGCACTTGGGTAAGGTCCTCCATTAATGCTCATACAATTTTAATGTCATTATATTCTTTTATTTTAAAACAAATTTGGTTACAAAAGATATAACTCCATTATGCCCTGAACAGCAGGGAGGGTGAACAGACCATTTTGTTTGGAGACCTTATTTATGAAAAATAAACCTTCCTACGAAAATGAAATCTCAAGGTCAAATAACGTTAAACCAGAACAACTGTCAGGCCATGAGATTTCGCTAATTGGGTTAGCTCATTTTGTTACATCATCACTGACGCGCGTTTTTATTTTATGGTGTGTTTCGTTTACGTGCTAGTCACTCAACGCTGGTCGTTCACTCTCCCTGCTGCTATAATTAACCAAAAATTTTATCCAGACCTATAAGATACCTAGATCTTGGGTCATGTAAATTTATCGTTATAAATCCGAACGGAACAGCTTGTCCATGTCCCCTGAACATCAAGTATAATAAATATTTTGTAAAGTTGTTGTTGTTGTTGTAGGGTTTAACGCCATTTTTCAGCACAAGATAGGCTATACATGGCGGCCAGTATAATTGGTGGAGGAAGAACCCTGGAAAACCCCGGGAAGAACCACCGACCCACGAGAAGCTACTGGCAGGCTTTCTCACGTGTCCACGTTAGCCGAGCCTTAGACTCAAACTCACGCAGACAGAGGTGAGATGGCAGTGATCCGAAACGATGAGCGCTTTAGACCACTCGGCCATTCGGGGCCCCTATTTTGTAAAGTATAATTATCTACTCCATTAAACACAATTAAGATATTGCAATTATCTCTGATCACTTTTGGAATTTGTGTGTATTTCTGAGTTAAATAAATCACGTCTGTATTTTTGTGACGGCCTCGCGAAAATATCCGAGCTGGATTTGATTGTTTGTCCAGCATTACATCATCGTATACTACAACATTATTGATACATCCATCAAGATCATCTGTGGATGGAGCTTCATCGATATCGGTAATAAAATCAATAACATCATTATCTTTATCAGGACACGTAAGCGACTTTGCATTTTCATTAAAATCTTTAAGTACTTCGTAACATCGTTGATCATCTACAGATGGTGCTACTAAATATAATTTATCCCACTTGAGCCATCGCATTATCAGATTAAGTAATAATTGCTTTTTACCAGACCCAGATGGGCCAAGTATCTTTGCTCTGATGGAATTTGGTAGCGCTGGATGATGTTTGACTGGCTCTTGTTTTCGTGTCGCTCAGAAGTCAATTATATCCATATAATAAATAACATGGATTTATATTATGTTCGATGTAGAGCACCCACCCATACCAGTGGATTAACGACAATAATAACAAAAAATAACAGGCACGCACTTACAGGCAAGTGTGTGAAATGTGGTACAAAAAAATACAAATTTATTTCATCGACAAAGACAGGTGGAGATATCACTGCTTCGTTAGGTAAATTACCAGGAGCTCCATGGGCAAAGTATCCTGGTGAGAAAGATTTACCTGGATATAATTATTGTGGTCCAGGAACCCGACTTGATATTCGACTTGACGAACAAGATCAACCAAGACCTGGAGAGTACCCAATAAACGCAATTGATCAAGCGTGTCACGTTCATAATGTCGCGTATAAAAATCCAAATTTGCAACAACGACATATTGCAGATGTAAAGCTGATTCAAGCATTAAATTCCATAAATAATAAATCTCTCAGAGAAAAACTTGCTAGCTTCCTAGTAAAATCTGCTATGAAAGGTAAACTAGTGCTAGGAGCTGGTAATTGATCATAGATAACTATTATAATGGAATCTGTTTATTATAGCCCAAGAGGATATTGGAGAGGCAAAGCAGCAATTAGTAAACTTGCTGAAGTAGCAAAAGTCTCACGTGCTGTTGCTGCAGCGTGGTTAGCACGACAGGCAATATGGCAAATTTATCTACCACCACCTAAAAAAATTCAGTATGCACATTTTGATGTCAGTACTCCCAATGAAGTTCATCAAGCAGATAGTTTGTTTTTACCACATGATACCATTAAAATTGGTAGACGTCAATCACGCACATACAAATACGCATTAACTGTCGTTGACGTTGCAAGTAGATATAAAGAAGCAGAACCACTGTCAACAAAGACAGCAACTGAAGTTGCATCTGCGTTTGAACGAATTTATCAACGAGGATCCGGACCACAAGGTGGTCTACGATGGCCACAGTTGCTACAGGTTGATCCTGGCAAAAAATTTCTTGGTGCAGTATCATCGTTGATGAAAAAACATAACGTTAAAATCAGACGAGGACACACTGAAATTCATCGTGATCAGGCAATCGTTGAACGATTTAATCGAACACTTGCTGAGCGGTTATTTGGATATCAATATGCAAAGGAAATATCCACTGACTTTAAGTCCATGGACAGATCTCGTGAATGGGTTGCAAGGTTACCAAGTGTGATAGTTGCGTTAAATAATGAAATTACTCGTGCAATTTCTATGAAACCTTCTAATGCGATCACAAAGAAATATATACCAATACGCCGACGTGAATCTTCCTCTCAACCAGTACTAGGTAATGTGACCGTAAGATATTTATATGAACCTTTTTAACTTGAAGGGGTAGAAAAAGAGCAACTGATCCTATCTGGAGTGTGACCACACATAAAATTTCCAGCGTGGTAAGGTCCACAGGTAGACCTGCAATCTACAGATTAGATTCAACTGCTTCTCAGCGTGGATTTGTACGCGAACAATTACAAATAATTCCTAAAGACACACAATTACCACCGCGTTCACTTTTGTAAACTTGCACCTCTACGTCGATTACATTCAAGACAGGTCAGCATCACATTTTCGCGTGTGTGACCAAGACTACTGTTAATTTTATCAACGGTAAATTTTCTTGGATTATTATTCGAATACTGCCACAACATTACTGCGTTACAACTTGCACAATGATTATTCTGTCGTTGTTTTAGTGTTATAATAAATTCAGCATCCATATCAAAGTCGCGATTATTTTTTTTTGTTGTCACATTGCTTATAGCTCGCTAATTTTTTCTTGATGACGACAAAGTTGTTAGTGATTTCTTCGGTTATTACGCAATCCATGATAACCCTGTGTAGTTGAGATATTCTTCTGACTCGAGACACTGCGAGATAAATTAAATTTGATCACTCAATACGATCATCGACAATCCAAATATTTGCATCAGTAATAGTTAATCCCTGTGACGAGTGAATCGTTATAGCGTATCCTAACATCCACGGCGATTTATCCATGCTCAACGCGCTCTCAACAACATCAACAACAACTAAAACAATATCATTTAGCACAAGATTTTTTATTCCACCACCAGGAATATCAACATCAACATTCTGTCTTCGAGTATCTGCCGGGCGATAACATAATGGTACAGGTAGATTTGAAAATTTTTCTTTATGTAACGTAAATAATTGTTGTTGAAGTGTATCGCGAACTATTTTTCTACTTGCAACTATCAAATCAGCAGGTCTCCTTAAATTCCAAAAATCATTCATAGGAGTTTCTGGAATTACTTTACGCATTATCTCACACTGTATTTTATCTGGCTGTAGTCTTATTAACTTTTTAAACTCTTTCAATGATTTATCAATAGCTCTATGGTCATCATTTATTTCTTCGTAATAATCTACAAATGTTTTCAGCCACTCATGTGGAGACGATCCAATAAAAGGTGGCGGTTGACCATGATCGCCACACATTATCACAGCAGTATTCTTCAATAACAGCCAATCAAGAAATATTTTTAATACCTCCAGCGACACCGTGCAAATCTCGTCCCAGATAATAATTTTAGGAATGTATTTCTCACCCATCCGCGATGGAGTCCATGTGTCTCCGCACCATCTGAAGAAACTATGATAAGTTTGAGATTTGATTCCTCGTTCTTTTATTTCTCTGGCGAGTTTATGTGTCGTTGTCAAAACAATCATATCTGAACAATTATTAAATAATTCAATCGCGCGTGTTGTTTTACCTGAACCACCACACCCATTAAGATAAACGGTTTTATGTCTAGCCACAGGATCATATACAGATGGCAACAATGAGTTGTCGATGACAATTCTGATATTTGATTATTCTTGTAATACATTTCTTTAATTTCAACGTCGGCAGATTCAGAATAGCTAAGTATATCTTCATGTTTTATTCTCCATTCGCCCCATGATGCATGATTGTTAATATGCAATTGTTTTAACAAATCCGCATATTTTGTATTCATATAAAATGAATCTGTCGCGACTCTGACTGCAATCAGAGGAAATCTGTTTATCATTGATAATAGATTTATCGAAACGTACCCGAGCATCGAAGATCTTAAATGAGTAAATTGCGATGACTTGCCATCAGTACAGCTCATAATTGTACCTAATTTACTTCCGTCTGATAAATAAGCATTACTTCGACTTATAAATGTGTTTTTCTCCGTTGTATCAGCAATTATAAAATCGAGTTCAGCATCGTCCATAATTAATCTCGTACAATGTCGTTTATGATCATATGATCCTCCTTGCGTAAATCTACCGATTATTTTTCTGCCGAGATCTTTTTCAAGTTTCTCATCGTGCTTTTTTCGGCATTTACGTATAATATTAGTAATTTTAACAATATCATCTTCGTTAAGATTAGGAAAATCTCTCCTAGCATCATTAATATTAAATATATGCGGTTAAGACAACCAAACTTTTTTCTGCACTCGGTATGATATAATTGCTTCACTCACTTTTAATGATATTAAAATTTCAGCATCAAGCATGCAATGTAATAGTACTATTGGAGCCCAACATTTTTCTGAAAAATGTCTTCCAAACCACGCATAAACAATCGGACGGAGATCCCCGTAAAACTCGAACGACTCTATACAGGCGAATCCGGTTAAGTCAAATTCTGGTAAGGATCCGTGTATCGCAACTCTGGTCATCTCGTGTGATGGATGTCCAAATCTCTTAAAGTATTCAGAACACTCTCCGTATCTAAGGAAACTTCCAGGAAAACATGCTACCATATCAACTGAGATAACGTCTCTATAATCGTATTTAGTATTTCATAATCCACCGTGTCCGTATTCCACACAACTGTGTTGGACATCTTCAAGAAATTCCAATCGTGTCGGTTTCCATGAATTTTTCTCCTGAGCAGCGTGAGCAGCAACTGATGGAACGGTAAAACAGTTATTCAGTAATTGTCCAACCTTAATATCATCAGGGGTATATTTTAATGCAAGAATTTTCATTTCTTCGTGGAGAGATTCTGTACGATAAATATCACCATTAGACCGTACAAACTGATCATGAAAATCACATTCCGAACTTTGAAACAGCCAAACAGATACAGGGTCACTTTTACTGACATTTTTGATAAAATCAAATATATGACCATTATAAAATTTAACCGTTCTTTCTCGTGGAAATATTGTTACTGCCACAGTCCATGCATGTGCGTTATGATCAATAATATCTATTGAAGCTCCTCTTGATTCATATTTTGGTTTGTACAAAATCTCTCCGGTTAACGTCTTCACTGTTATTGGGAATTTTAATTTCTTTCCCAGCTCAGCAACGTCGCTGATAGACGCTCCGGTATATTTAACTGCTTCTGCCCACGTATTTATTTTTTTACGCCGTAAATCCGTTAAACCATTGCCACGTATTGCGTTTGTGAAGTGTTCTGTAACCCGTTCAGCTACACAATTTATTCTTGACGAAGTCAAGGATGATAGTTTCATCGGTTTGAGATCATTAACGTTAGGTTTATTATTTAACGGATATAGTGAGTACACAACCGCAGTCACAGGGTATGCTCGTTCATAATACGGTTTGTCAATACCAGTCAGTATTCCTGGTTTGGAATTTTTACCGAGAACAATATTATTTCCTGACTGCATGCGGACAGGATCACGTTTGTCACGAATAATCCAAGTGTCGTCGTCTGTCTTTACAATAAATTTTATTAAAATAAAATATCTTTGAACATCAAGGTAGTCAATAATCTCTCTTCCTCGTTTGTCATTCATTACATTGACAGTATTTCCAATTCTGAATGTCGACCACACATGAGCCGCACCATCGTCGCGAAATTCCTTCTTGGCTTCACGGATACGTTTAGTTATATCCTTATTCGTTAAAGCCAGATCTTGCATCGAAAAACTAAATTTATATTTCGGTAGTCTGTCAAGATCAAATCTAGCTCCCGCCGAGACGGCGGAATGTTCAATTGTGGATAATTCCTGCATTATTATAATTAAGACAAATATATATTTAAATTGAATTTTAATTATATATATATATGATTGAAACAAAGAATCAATGCCATTGGCTCAAAATCGGATATACTTCTCCTTGTAACAAAACTTGCGTAAACGAATTCTGCGGTTATCACATGCAGTGCGTTAAACATAGGTGTCTAGGACCAAAACCGTGTGTGCAGTGTGGTGTTGGAGTCAGAGGAAAAACTCAGCTTTGTGCAATGTGGTGGTAAAAAGTATAGAGAACTAAAACGATATTACGATAAAAAAAATGTCGAATCTCCTATAAAAACCGCAGAAGATTATCTCGCTAGATTTTCAAAATAATGATTTAAACAAATAATATTAGTATACAAATGGAGCAAAATGAGTTTGTAACGCATCCAATTATTAAAAATTATGAAGCATCTCGTGATGGTGTAATTAGGAACTGTAGATTAAAAAACCCAGTCGGTAGTGTTGATAAATTTGGTTATTTTAGATTTAATACCAGTGGAAATAAAAATTATTTCTCACATAGATTCATCTACAAATGTTTTCATGGGGTCATTAAAGATAGACTTGTAATCGATCATATTGATGGAAATCCCAAAAATAATCATTTAGGTAATCTACAAGATATTACGTAGAGTAAGAATTCTGCACGTGGAAATACAGGAAAGTGTAAAATATTTGGAAAGAGAGCTATTAAAGCCGTAATTGCAGAGACTGGTGAAGAGAGAATTTTTAATTCTATGAATGCGGCTGCCAAATATTTTGGCATACATCCACAATCGGTACAACTTGTCGCAAATGAAACATACAAATCTGCAATTTCAATAAAATTTGGGGAAAAAAATCAAATTTCAGTATATAGTTATGGTATCAGATGATTAAGCGAGACAACTCCGTCAAACATAGCTTAGTAAATCATGCAGTTGTCGTGCTTGTTGTACTACGTTAATGTTATATGAAAGCAATATTTTCTTATTTTGCTTGCGAATCTTGAAACGGAACCCACATTGCCTTGCCAGTAAGCATCGGTATATCTTTCCTTATTGTATGTGTTATTTCGTCCATCATAATTTCATAAAAATAATAAATATATCGTTCATAAAAACGATGTGTAATTGTGTGTATATATCTCAACTGTGTGAATAAATGTACAAAACCTACTATTTTATGAATAACTCTCATCACTCACTGAGAAAACGTTAGAATTTGAAAACTTCTCGGCTTAATGGGCATTCCATTCTGTCTGTGTAGATTTCATGAAAAGATATTTATTTTTATTAGTTTAGCATCAGGTTATTTTTAGACAAAAGTAATATATTACCATCTGGCACGTGTTCATGTAACTGATCGATGTTTTAGTATCCTTGGCAACGGTTGGCTACATGAATACAGACACTTTAACTTGGCAGAAATGCGGGTCTCATATACTATAGATTTCTCAATTTAACAGTGTATTTGGAAATTGAAATAAAATCACATTTTACAATAATTGTGATTTTATTAAGAAATCCACACTACAGTTTACAATAATTGTGATTTTATTTTGTATATTTACGTAAGTGCCTGCGCTTCAGCATTAGGTAACTTCATAATAATTTTTTAGACATATATATATATAAGGAAATCCGGTGGTCAAGTGCTAATGCGTTGGATTCTCATACTCGAGGTCCTGAGTTCTATTCTCGTGACCTGCACATTGCTGGCGGGGGAGGGGGGCGATATTATGCCAGAATTTCTTTATTAGTGGGGCTCCGCCAGCCTTCCAAATTCAACAAAAATTTGCACTCTCTCCACCATGTCACTTGGTGGGTGTGTTTTTTACACACTCCCCGGGTTGATTATGGGAGAGAGTGCAAATTTCTATTGAACGTAGAGATAACATTTATCACAAGCTATTGACAAAATTAAGTTAGAATTATTTCATGAATACGAACAGAAAAAGATTGTGAACTTTCGTATAAGACAGTTGAGAGAGTATTGTGAAAATGAAAGTGATAATGAAGGTGGACCCCTTCACAGAGTCAAGTACTGTGGTAATGGCTAAACAAAATCCCTGGCAAAATTGACAGAGTCGAACTATTCAGTTTATTTACTTATAATACAATAATATTTTTTTATTTTTTTTATTCAGATTCTGATAATAATATTTATTTAAAAAAAAAATATTTTTAAATCAGATTATAATAATAATATTTTTTTTCTGTTTGGGTATGATAATTACGATTTACCCCATCAGAAGTAAAAAAAAACTTATTCTGATCCGAGTTAGATTCGGACATTTTTTTTTTTTTTTTTTTTTTT
>JAECUM010017961.1:0-20098 GCA_016617855.1 Megalonaias nervosa | reverse complement strand
TCTTTGAGCCACAATAACAGTGGCTTTTGACCAGCATACCCAAAAATCAACAGGCCTATTCCATACCTTAAGTGAAAGCCCTTCACAAATTCTGGTTAAGATACATGGTCAAGAACAAAAGGATTTTTAAAATGCAAATTAATAAGCTTCTTCCTTACCAAGCATGAAAGCCATTCACAAGCTTTAGTGAAGGTACATGGTCCAGAACTTAATGAGCAGAAAGAAGTTTTTTCCTTTCAGTTACAATGACCATGCTTCTTCCCAAAGTGTGTGTCATCCACAACATTTGGTCCTGGTAGTCGATCTAGACTTAATGCTAATGTGCAGAAATAATTTTTCCTCATCCAGTTATAGTGACCTTGACCTTTGAACTGTTGACACTGAAACTGAAACAGTTTTCTTACCCCAAGTGAAAGCCATCCACAAAGTCTGGTAACTGAAGATGGTGGAGAATTTTAGTTATTGTGCAGAAACTTAAATGAAAATAGAAGAATGGACAGATGGCTGGACAACATCATAATATAATCATAAGCTCAAACTTACGATGGATGTAGAAAAACTTCACAAAAGACATACTGAATAAAATAATGATTCAAGGGGTTTGTCACTGCGGCGGCACCTTTTGTATTTTTTGTTTAAACTTTCTTATGAAATAACACATCCCATTCTGTTTGCATTGCATTTTATCGCGTCCTAATTACATATAATTATTTAATTTTATTGGTGTGTTTAACGTAACCATTATCAAGTCTCAAATCTACGAAAAGCCTTCTTTCATTTACACTCATTCGTGTTGCCTTGATAGTAATTTTAAAAATGCTTTAAACGTCATATGCATTACGCTCTTACAAAATGGAATTACTGCGAAGGAAAGCCATTTTCTATTCGAACGTAAGATAGTCATATCCTAACCTGTGTGTACTTCATTTCAAAATAAAGGAACACTTTCATAATCATGGGGAGGGAGGAACGCGAATAAAGAGTAGATCTTGGCTGCAGGCTGTTTTTTCTTATAGTCAGCTCTTTCTCTTGTATTAATACCATGCAATAATAGCGTGTGTGTTTGTTTTCCTTTTGGTATGACTAGAGAATAATATTTCAAATTATGATGGCAGTCAGCATGTCATATTTTATTTGAACCAAGGCATTTATCTACACTAATTTGAACTCTGAAACATTCATAAAAGCAATTGCAGACGATATAGCTTCAAGTGTCCACTGGATTTATCGGGTTATGCCTAGTCATCTGTAAATTAAGTGAAGCCCAACTGCTACAAGAGGTATCTTTATGTGAAATGACTGATGCAAATGTTCATGGCACACATCACGAACGTATACTTTTCATTAATTCTTAAATCCCACCATTGTAAATTCATACTCTATTACTATAACGAAAATTAAGAGAAGATACGAACTGGAGAAGAAATGTGGATCCATCAGTTCTCAAATAATAACAGTAATAACATCAGAACTTCATGTTAGATGAAAATGGAACAAAATTAAAACGCTGTATTTCACAATGCCACAGAAAAAGGAACCATTTTACTACCAAGACATTAATAAGACTGTTCTCATGTTAAATAAATTATGATTTTTTTGTTCTACTTTCAGCTTGTTGATATTTCCCGAAAGAATAATAGTAATATAAATGCAGTCGATTCAGACACTAAAAACTATTTCGAAAGAAAATAATTAACTTGGATTGTTTGAAAAACAGATTGGTCGAATTTATACTTGATTTCCTTTTGTACAACAACTGATACTGTACATCATTATAGACCAATTTCTCTGTCAATTATTCCCTTGCTGTGTCTTGTGCTTTAATGTAGATTGTTATGTGATTTTATTTCATCTCTTATCCATTCTGATACATTTTAATTAATGGAGGTTGGAAGCAAAGTATTATTTCGACTGAGCCAACAACTAGACACAGAAAATGATTTCGGTTCACTTGGTAAATTGCCTGCTTTGTTGCGTTTTTATTGCATATCTCATTAAATGTGTATCATATAACCGATACAATGGGCAATGAAGGAATGGAATTCCTGATGCAAATTTACGTGATAAAATAGGTTTAAGAGATTGTATCTGAATGAAAATGATGAGTCGGAAAACATCAGGTCCCATCATGGATGAATCTTGTTAATAAAATTTCATTGAAATTTATTGAAAAGTACCAAGCAATTCAAAGAATCTGATATGCCCGTATCTGAGGGTAAATCCCCATGGTATTAAACTCTTTCCCGTCAATTAAGCTTCATACTGCAATCAACCCGATTGGCACATGGTGTGCCTCATGTTCAGTAAACATGATAAGCAACCTGATTTAATGTAAATAGTCATCCCCATTTGAAATAAGTTGTTGATACAGATCTTCATGCTTTTAAAGCTGCGGAGAAATGTGGAATAATAATAACTTAGAAATCAAAACAGGGAATCTGAAACAAGGACTGCACCTCATTTCAATCGAGATGGTTTCAAACAAAGACATAATAATTCGCTGTCGTAAGAAGGTAAATACGAATAGTTAAAATACTTTGCACTTTCAAGACATTATATGCCATTGTTGCCATAAAGTTTGGTGACCTTGTTGCCAATGGCTACTCTTTGCAAATAAGTTGAAGTAGTCTTGATCAAGACAAACTACAACCTTCTAGAGTCACTGATCAAATTTCGTACAGTGCGTTGATTTCATCGAATGACAGGCGCGGGCTTTTGGGGAGCTCTACAGATATTATGAACTTCTGAGAGAGTGACAGGTGTAAGGTGAAGTTGTTTACATTTGCAGCATGCACATTGGACAGAATGTTGGCATACCTCTATGTTACGTTCATGTATTGTTGCTAAAATTTATATGGATATTGTACTTGTGGAAATTGTACATGATCCAAGCACACAGTTAACCAAAACGACTGCTCTCATGTGCTGAAAATATTAGTCTGATTTAGTTCCAATTACATTACCTTTAGCAGTTATTAAGATATGGTTAGCGAATTTTGCCACACTAGAAAATACCAGTTTCTGAAAGTGCAATGAATGAACCACTAAATATATAAAATGTACAAAAGTTATCGGCTCTGGCTTTTTTTAACATTTTACCTCTGAAGTCGAGGAAGTGAAAATAACCAAGTGGAGCTAGCAGTTTTTGTATATGTACATATCTGAAGTAAGACCAAACTGTACACAGTATAACCGATATTACACCAATTAATCATACACAAAAAGGGACTTAAAAGTTCTTTTAATAATACCTAAGATATGCAAGGTCTCATTTCAATAGCAATTATAGTCTGATCATGTATGATGTTCTTAACAAAATGGCACATGATGCTATGCATGAAAATAAGCTAATTATACTTGTTTTCTCTTGTTTTCCCAATATGCATTGAGTCAGTATTCTCTGTTTAATTACCATAAAATTATGGGGAAAAGTATAAGTCTGAGCTGTTACGTACATGTAATTAAATTGCTTGTGTGTTAGTTTTAAAATTCTTTTTTATTTTATTTTTGTTTCATTACATTTTATTGTAATGATTATTGCAGGGATTCGAAATTCTTTTTCAGTAATTCTGTTTCTCGAAGACGTAAAACGTATTACATTAGTAATATTTGTAGTTTACCTTGGCCCGCGGTAGTGTAATCGCTAAGCGAATACGATTGGCTGTTTTCAAGGTCCTTTTCGACCTACGTGTTAATCTGGATAAACAATGTTTTATTTTTATATTTGTTTTAGAGTGATAGTCTAGTTCTTAGATAGAGCTACGTGCAAATTGGCAAATATCTTATTACGTATTTCAAGTGTTATTAGATCACGTAGTCCGTCTCGCGAGAACGGGATGATAATTCGGGTGAATATATAACCCTTTCTGAGCGTTCGTCAGTCAGTGGTGTTCCTGATACCTAGAAGGCCGGATAGGTTACCAGATTGTTTTTGAAATTCATTTGTGTTTGGAATTTAAATAATTTATTCTCTAGAAAACCAAACGAGTGTACTGTTTTATAAATTCTGGGAGAAAGAAATTCAGTGGAAATTTATTCTGGAATTATTCGGAAACATAAACTGATTCAATTGAGGAATTGTTATTTTGTACAAGCACCACATCTGACGTCATCGCCTTCCATTTTGGTACGTCGTCGAGATTCGAACCTGGATTCTAATAGAACTATTTAGTGATAGGACTTGTATTTTTCATTCTTAGGATTAAATTTTGGATTATATTCACAAACCGTAAGTCCTATTTACCAATTTTTCCATTGTTTTCTAGGGAAATAAATTATTTTGGTAAAATATACAAAGCGTGTTGACTTCAGTCTTTTCTTCTGTTATATTTGTACGAGCCTACACGTAACAGGAGAAAATTGGGGGCTCGTCCGGGATATAAAAATTTTGGTTAAATATTTCAGAAAATTGTTTTCTGAAATTTAAATTCCCCTAGTTTCTAAATCCCAAGTACTATTTTACATTTTGTGTGAAATCTTAAGTGAAAACAACAGGCTTTCATTTACAATGTCATCAAAAGTGGAAATATTTCTTTCTAATCCAACTCAGGAGCAGTTGGATAGTCTGAAAAAAGATGAGTTGCTTGAACTTGCCAGAAAGTACAATCTTTCTGAAGCAAAATCTTCTTTAACGAAACAAGAGATTAAAAATATTTTGATCCAATATTTGGTGGGGAAAAATATTTTTGATAAAAGTGTTTTGGCATCAGTCAGTAAGTCTATGACAGACACTGACATTAAAGTAATGGAATTAAAAATGAAATATAAGATGGAAGTAGAGTTAAGGAAGCTCGAGCTTCAGAAAGAAGAAAAAGAGAAACAAATGCAGTTGCAATTTGAAGAGAAGCAATTGCAAATGCAGTTTGAAGAAAAGGAGAGAGAGACAGGAGAGGGAGAAAGATAAACAATTACAATTTGAAAAAGAGGAGAAAGAGGGACAATTACAATTTGAAAAAGAGGAGAAAGAGAGACAATTACAATTTGAAAAAGAGGAGAAAGAGAGACAGGAGAGGGAGAAAGATAAACAATTACAATTTGAGAAAGAGGAGCGAGAGGGACAGATGCAATTACAAAGAGAGAAGGATGAAAGGGAATTTCAATTTAGAATGAAAGAATTTGAGCTGGCAAGTGGCAAGCACGATTCCACTTCACATACAGATTCAAGTTTTGACATTACAAAAAATATTAGGGTAGTTCCCCCTTTTAGAGAAAAAGAAGTAGACAAATATTTTCCTTGTTTTGAAAAAGTTGCGGAAAATTTGAAATGGCCAAGGGAGTATTGGACTCAGCTACTACAATGTGTAATAGTTGGTAAAGCTAGTGATATTTACCATTCAATGTCAGTACAACAAAGTTCTGACTATGATTTGGTTAAGGAGTGCATCTTAAGGGGTTATGCGTTAGTCCCTGAGGCTTATCGGCAAAAATTCAGAAACTATAAAAAAGAAGCTGGACAGACTTATATTGAATTTGCTAGAGAAAAAGAGCAGTTATTTGAGAGATGGTGCTTAGCCCAGAAAGGTAAACATGATTATGAAAATATCAAACAACTTGTGTTACTTGAAGAGTTTAAGAACTCTGTCCCTAGTGACATTAAGAATCATCTTGAAGAGCACGAGATTGAAACCTTGGAAAATGCTGCTCTTGCTGCGATAAGTACTCCTTAACTCATAAAGTTCCTGTTGTAGGCAAATTATTCACTCAGCAGTCTACTGGTAGAAAGGTATTTCAGCCTAATACAACTCCTCTTAAAAATAAATCTGGTACAACTTCTAAAAATCAAGCTTCTGATAAACTTGATTCAAAATCCTTGTCTATTCCTACGTGTACCTATTGCAAGAAAAAAGGACACGTCATTTCTGACTGCTTCAAATTGAAATATAGGCATCAGAATCAAGATAGACCTATCCCAAATGCTCTTATTTCTAAGAGGTCAAGGTCACGGTCATGTATTGAAAGCAATACATTTGTTGGGTCTCAAAAACCACAGTCTGATTTTATTATGGAGAATTATGAACCATTCATGTCGAAGGGTTCTATATCACTCTTGGGTGATTCGGCCAATCCTATCCCTATTAAATTTTAAGGGATACAGGAGCTTCTCAGAGTCTTTTAGTGTCTGGTATTTTGCCTCCTTCTGAGAAGTCCTGTTCTAATGAGAGTGTTCTCATTCAGAGAGTAGAGTGCGGCTTTGTTAATGTTCCTCTCCATTCTGTAAATTTGTCATCAGATTTAGTTTCAGGACCTGTGACAGTCGGCATAGTGTCTAACTTACCCGTTGAGGGCATTCATTTGTTTGCTAGGCAACGACCTAGCTGGAGACAAGGTTGTGGTTAATCCACTTGTAACTGACAAGCCTTCTTTGGATCAGAAAGTTGATCCTATTGAAAAAGAATACCCTGAGCTATACCCAGCTTGTGCAGTTACCAGAGCTATGTCAAAGAAAGTTCTTGAGAATGATTTTGATAAGGAAAATATTCCTTTAGCTGACACATGTATTGGTCAGTCTTTTCATGAGGTCACTTTCACCTCTAATTTGGATCAGTCAAAAGGTATTGATCACAGTGATCCTCTTTTAAATACTCATTCTCTTTTATCTAATCAGGGTGATAAACGACAATCACTTGTCGTCGAACAGGAAAAAGATCCTGAGATCTCCTGTTTGTTTCAGAGGGCCATTAGCGAAACTGATGCAACTGAAGTACCTGTCTGTTATTTCATTAAAAATGGAATTCTTATGAGAAAATGGAGAACTCCCGAGATACCTGCTAATGACGAGTGGTCAGTGAACTATCAGATTGTAGTTCCAAAATCTTACAGACAGGAAATGCTTAGTTTGCCCCATGAAACTCCTCTGGCTGGTCATTTAGGGATAAATAAAACTTATCACAAGATCTTGACTCACTTTTATTGGCCAAAAATCAAAAGTGATGTTTGTAAATACTGTAGATCTTGTCATACTTGTCAGTTGGTAGGAAAACCTAATCAGAAGATACCTAAAGCTCATCTGCAAGCTATTCCTGCATTTGACGAACCATTTAGCAGAATTATGGTAGACTGTGTTGGTCCCTTACCTAAGACCAAGTCAGGCAACCAATATTTGTTGACCATTATGTGTGTGTCAACAAGATTCCCAGAGGCAATTCCTTTGAGGAATATTATAGTAAAAGCTTTGATAAAGTTTTTTACTCAATTTGGCCTTCCCAAATCTGTCCAATCAGGTCAAAGGTCAAATTTCATGTGTGGACTTTTCCAGCATGTTATGCTTGAATTTGGCACTCCGCAATTCAAGTCAAAAGTGAAACTATGGTTTCACAAAACTTTACTTGAGAGAACATTTGAGTCCTGTAATGGGGTTCATTCTCTCTTGCTCATTCTTCAAAATTTTCTTCAATTTAGATTTTACGGCCCTTACAAAGTAAAGAAGAAATTGAATGAGTTATATTATAATAAGAGTACTCTGGTTTAAATAAATTAATGGAGTTACTAGTATATTGAAAGAGATAGCCAAGTAAATTATTACAATTAATTTAGTTGTACATGTCCCACAAACTGAGGATTTAACTGAAGAAATTCAATTGGACACCGTTGATCTTGGAGCAACAAATCTTCGGAATTCGGAAATTATGAAAGATCTAGACCAGAAACTTTTACATTTGCAACAACAAGAAAGAAATGAACTTAAACAGTTATTATTCGAATATGAGCACTTGTTTCCGGATATTCTTACGAGGACAAACAAAAATTTTCATGACGTTGAAATTGTAGATTCAAAATCTGTGAAACAACACCCATACAGGATGAACCCTCTCAAACAGAAATACTTGAAAAAGGAAATTCAGTATTTGTTGGAGAACGATTTCATAGAGCCCAGTAAAAGTGATTGGAGTTCACCATGCATACTTGTTCCGAAACCGGATAAAACTTTCCGTATGTGCACTGATTATAGGAAGGTGAACAGCTTGACAAAAACATATTCATTTCCATTACCAAGAATCGATGATTGTATTGATAAAATTGGAAATGCCAAGTACGTCACCAGATTTGACCTTCTGAAAGGATTTTGGCAAATTCCACTCACGGAAAGAGCGAAAGAAATTTCGGCATTTGTGACTTCAGATGGACTCTATCAATATAAAGTAATGCCGTTTGGGATGAAGGGTTCCCCAAGTGCGTTTCAACGCTTGATGAATATGATTACTTCCGGTCTAGATAATTGTTATGCTTATATCGATGATGTCATCATCTACAACGACACCTGGAAAGGACATCTAGCCACGATTCGGAAATTCTTTGACAGACTCACTGATGCTAATTTCACAATCAATTTATCTAAAAGTGAGTGGGACATGGTCAAGTTAAACCTATAGATGCTAAGGTGAAGGCTATCTCTGATTTTCCTATGCCTGTCAGTAAAAAGCAATTAATGCAAATTTTGGGTATGGCCGGATACTATCGAAAGTTTTGTTCCAATTTTTCCAATATTGCTGAACCTCTGACAGATTTTATAAGTACGAGAAACAAGTTTCTCTGGACCGAAATATGTCAGGAAGGTTTCGATAGGTTAAAAGCCATACTCAAAAGTGCATCGGTTCTAACAGCTCCAAAATTCAATCAGTCTTTTAAATTTTCTGTGGATGCAAGTGATGTTGGGGTTGGAGCAGTATTGATTCAAGAAGACAGCAATGGTATTGATCACCCAGTGTGCTATTTCTCGAAGAAATTAAATAAGCACCAAAGAAATTACCCAACAATCGAGAAGAAATGTTTGGTTTTGATATTGGCATTACATCATTTTGAAGTATACATTAGCTCAGCTCCTTCTCCGGTTGTTGTGTATAGTGATCACAATCCCCTAACTTTCATCGACAAGATGAAAAATAAAAATCAAAGATTATTAAGGTGGAGTTTGTTTTTGCAAGAGTATGATCTCAACATCAGGCACATCAAAGGAAAAGACACTTTGATTGCAGATGCGCTTTCCCGTGTATAGAAATATTATTTCATATACACTTTATATAATTCATAAGAATTTTCTTATGTAATTTTGTTTACCTCATGTATAATTTACATATGGTAAAAAGAAAGCTTTATTATATAAATCTTTCTTTTTTCTTTATGGGGGGAAGTGTTACATATATGTAATTAAATTGCTTGTGTGTTAGTTTTAAAATTCTTTTTTATTTTATTTTTGTTTCATTACATTTTATTGTATTGATTATTGCAGGGATTCGAAATTCTTTTTCAGTAATTCTGTTTCTCGAAGACGTAAAACGTATTACATTAGTAATATTTTTACATTACCTTGGTTCGCGGTAGTGTAATCGCTAAGCGAATACGATTGGCTGTTTTCAAGGTCCTTTTCGACCTACGTGTTAATCTGGATAAACAATGTTTTATTTTTATATTTGTTTTAGAGTGATAGTCTAGTTCTTAGATAGAGCTACGTGCAAATTGGCAAATATCTTATTACGTATTTCAAGTGTTATTAGATCACGTAGTCCGTCTCGCGAGAACGGGATGATAATTCGGGTGAATATATAACCCTTTCTGAGCGTTCGTCAGTCAGTGGTATTCCTGATACCTAGAAGGCCGGATAGGTTACCAGATTGTTTTTGAAATTCATTTGTGTTTGGAATTTAAATAATTTATTCTCTAGAAAACCAAACGAGTGTACTGTTTTATAAATTCTGGGAGAAAGAAATTCAGTGGAAATTTATTCTGGAATTATTCGGAAATATAAACTGTGATTCAATTGAGGAATTGTTATTTTGTACAAGGACCACATCTGACGTCATCGCCTTCCATCTTGGTACGTCGTCGAGATTCGAACCTGGATTCTAATAGAACTATTTAGTGATAGGACTCGTATTTTTCATTCTTAGGATCAAATTTTGTATTATATTCACAAACCGTAAGTCCTATTTTCCAGTTTTTACATTGTTTTCTAGGGAAATAAATTATTTTGTCAAAATATACAAAGCTTGTTGACTTCACTCTTTTCTTCTGTTACATTTGTACGAGCCTACACTTAAAATAGCATACAGGATTGAAGTCAACTTAATTTAAAACTGTTACATTAAGTGAAAAAAATATATAGTGAAAATATTTCTTTTCGTTGCGTTGTGATGAAATTTAGAAATAAATGATCACAAGGCAAATTTGCTTTCTTTTATATTCTAATGTTACAGCAATAAGCAAAGATTTAAAACTTTGCCCTTTGATCTCCATGAACCATATCTATTCCATCCCTTTTCAAACTGTAAAATATATTAGTGACATCTCAGAAATAATTGAGACAAGTTTCATGTTGATGCCATTCAGTATAACATAGGTTGCTATGTTTAAACATGCCATATGTATGTTTAAAATACCTCACTTTTTTTGGGGGGGGGGGGTGCGGGTGGGGGCTGGGTTTGTTATGGGTCTTACTGCCAATAAACAATGTCCTGTGGGGAAAAACATTAGAATTATTCAAAAGGACTGTTTTGAAAATATTCAGCTGTACAACCAATATTAAATCATATAATAATAATAATAATAATAATAATAATAATAATAATAATACCTATTTTGGTATTTACTTGGGCGCTCTACAGATATTGTGAACTTCTGAGAGAGTGATATGTGTAAGATGTAGTTGTTTACATCTACAACATGTACAAAGGAGAGAATGTTGCCATACTTCTATGATACTTTTTTGTATTGTGGCTGCAAATTCTGTTAATATTGTACTTGTTGAAATTGTACGTGATCTAAGCACACAGCTGATCAAAATGACTGCTCTCATGTGCTGATAAAATCAGCCTGAACTATTCTAAAGTACACTAACTTTTTCAGTTATTAAAATAGGAAAACGAATATTGCCAGACTAGACAATATCAGGTTCTGAAAGTGCGAAGAATGAATTACCACATATATAAAATGTAAAAAGCTATCTGCTCTTTTCTTTACAATTTACCTCTGAAGCCCAGGAAGTGAAAATGACCAATCGGATCTAGCAATTTTTATATATGTACACATCTGATGTAAAGCCAAACGGTATACTCTAAAAGTCATGCTTCACCCATCAAGCATACATGAATATAAAGAAAATTATATGTTCTTTTAACACAACTAAGATCTACACGGTCGTTTTAAATAGCCAGTATTATTAGTGTGGAGACCCGGGGAGATTCTTTTCTTTATAATTCGAGCCCTGTGCAAGTAAAAAACTGTCGAGCGCCACCTTAAAGAAAATGTCTTTGTGTCGGAAGAAAGAATATCGAGCCTTTATCGTGTCAGAGTCGGTTAACGGATGGGTTGGGTTCTATTACTCTGTGAAGCCATAGCGGTGAATGTCATATTGTTGTTTGACAAACGTCCCATCTAACTAGCCGTTAAAGGAAAACCAAAATAAAGCGATCCAATTGTAGACATTGTTGCTATTCATACCAGATTTAATTTAACTCGTACTTTTCGTTGTTGCATTTAACGTTTTTGTGAATTTGCTCTTTGTTTTTCTTCATAAAATAGAAGTTCCTCTTTTCTTTTTGAAAACTCTGGCCACAGAACAGCAGTTTTTGTTTTGCCAAATTAAACTTCTAGCACAAACGTTTGCCATCTACTTAATTATTGAACCTTGGAATTAACGTATGAAGGATTTTCTTTTGTCTGATTCCCTTTAATATTATGTTCTTTGGACATTAGTAATGTATGTACTTTGGACATTAGTGTACTTCGGACATTAGTAACGTGTGTATTTTGGACATTAGTGTAATTTGGACATTAGTAATGTATGTACTTAGGTCATTAGTACCAGTTTTACTAACCATAGTTAGGATATTTCGAAAAGTCATCGTGTTTATTTATTTAGTTCAGTACAGTCAATACATGTAATGAATAATCCGCATAATTTTGCCCCTTTTAGAATCGGTAATGTTGACACATTGCATTCGTATTGCATGTTTGCATAAATTGGTTCGAGGAAGGATAAAACATTTTCTGTCAGCCTGTATTATTTCGAGCTGATCCCCTTCTTCTTAGCAGTTGACACATTCGATTTGTTGTACGTTTCATTCCACATTTGAATTTTGTAATATATCTGCTCCACTACTTTTGTATATATGGGGTTTTTCTGCATGGGTTATAACTGTTACTTGGTTGAGGCTAAGAACTGTGTTATTAACCACATAGTTTTATGAGAGACCACCTGTCTTGAGAGATCATGGCTTACTGGCAGAATACGTAATATTCTGAGACAAGTTTTACTGTAATTGAGTTTCAATGTGACAAGAACGCAGTGGCTGTTTCTTTACCGCATTTATGAGTAAACGTTTCAAAAACTGATTTTGAAAGATATTTGTTTATGGGATGCTGTATAGTTAGGATATTAGTGGTATTAAAGAAGTGGATTCAGTGCTTCTAACTTTATGTTTTATAATACAAGAAGCATGATGGATGTTTGCATATTAATGATTAAATCATTTGCAAACGTGTATCATGCATTTGATACAATATTGTATCACATCAGCAAAATTGTCTGCTGTTAAACATCGGCTGTTTTGTAGCGTCTGTGTTCTAACTATTCTTCATTCTCTTGCTTATTCCTTGCTAATAGTTACTAAGATACAGGCGTGCCCAAAATATTTTATATATATATATATATATATATATATATATATATATATATATATATATATATATATATATATGCAATAAACTGACAACGAACAGTGAAAAACTAGTATCTAACTAGCCTGAGCGCTTTCGGCTCTTAATGAGTCTTTTTCAAAGGCATATACAAAACATAGACAAGACAAATAAATAACACAGAAAAACCGTAGTGTTTGCAAAACTTTACATGGCAGTTTCTACAGGAATTACACCTTTAAATATATTATGTTTCAAAACTTTACATGGCTGTTTCTACAGGAATTACACCTTTAAATATATTATGTTTCAACTAGTTTATATCAACTTGTTGCGGATACTGGGGAAACATTTGTATTAACGTAGAAATCGATGAGCCATAACGCCATCTGTTATTTTCTGTACATTTATGTAAGCACAAATTACATCCCGGATATTTCATTGTTACAGTCGTAATTGTAGGCTATTAAGCAAATTTAGAGAATTTTTCTAAAGGAAAATGTGTCGGCTGCAAAAGATAGTTTTATTTGTGCATGGCTGTCTTTCTCTAGTCTTCTTGGTTTAAACCGCTTGTTTTCAATGTTCTAAGGCGGCGTATGCAGTAAGATTCCTTTTCCTTCCTGGTTTCGGAACTCCAGTTGGGGTTGTTAGCAATTGCAATAAGTGTTATATCACTGAAAGTGTGGCCAGGGGAGGAGAAGTGCTCTGTGACCGGGCTTCTGTACAACTTCTTTTTCATCCAATCAGATCTATGAAGGTTGATCCTTTTGTGTAGCTTTTCCGTTTCTCCGACATACTGAAGTCTACAGATCTTACATGTGATGAGATAAAGTACATTCTCAGTTTTGCACGTTTTGTTTGGACCATGTATGTTTAGTTTTTCTCTAGTCATTGTGCTAGAAAATGTCCTGGTCTATATCATATGTTGACAGGTTTTGCATCTTTTATCGCCACAGGGGCCAGATTGACTAGGGTGATCTTGACTAGTGATTGGCTTCAGCTTCACTCTGACTAGGATGTCCTTGAGGTTTTTGGTCTCCGGTAGGCTATTACAGGTTTGTTCGGAAGGATTAACTTTAGTGCGTCCGACGATTCCACGACGGGCCATTGTTTCGCGATGATTTTACCTACTTTGGGGTTGTCTGGATGGTAGGTCAGGATAAATGGTATCCTATCAGCCCTTTCCTTCTCTCCATATATTAGTAGGTCATCGCGATTTGTTTGTTTAGCCCTTTGCGTTGCCTCCGCAATCAGGTCTTTGTCGTAGCCTCGGCATATTACATGCTTAGATAGCTCTTCAGACCTTTTTAGGAATGTTTCATCGTCGGAGCAAATTCTGCGTATCCTCAGTGCCTGGCTATACGGAATATTCCTAATGCAGTGTTTTGGATGACAGCTGGTGGGGAGGAGATACTGAAAAAGACTCATTAAGAGTCTAAAGCGCTCAGGCTAGTTAGATACTAGTTTTGCACTGTTCATCGTCAGTTTATTGCATTTATCTCAATCAATCCCTGACACACGTGATCCCTTGCTGGATCCAGTGCACTTGAAAGGACTGTTATTCGCCATATGATTTGTATTCTTTATATATATATATATATATATATATATATATATATATATATATATATATATATATATTGCAATAAACTGACGACGAACTGCAAAATTAGCCTGAGCGCTTTCGACTCTTAATGAGTCTTTTTCAAAGGCATATACAAAACATAGACAAAACAAACAAATAAAACACAAAAACCGTTGTGTTTGCAAAACTCTACATGGCTGTTTCTACATGAATTAAACCTTTAAATGTATTATGTCTCAACCAGCCTATATCAACTTGTTGCGGATACTGGAAAATATTTGTATTAAGCTAGAAATCGATGAGCCATAGCGACATCTATTACTGTGTACATTTATGTAAGCGAAATTATATCCCGGATATTTCATTCTTATAGTAGTAATTGAAGGCTACTAAGAAAATTTAGAAAAGTTTTGAAAAGAAAATGTGTCGGCTGCAAAGGATAATTCTACTTGTGCATGGCTGTCTTTTTCTAGACTTCTTGGTTCATTTATATATATGAATTCTGCTTGTCTGCTTGACACTGTTTCGAAGTTAAACTAGTTCAATTCAGTTGTTTAGTTATATCACGAACTGTTTTTGCGAGCTAAAATCGAGCTTTTGTAATAACAGAGATCAGACAATAACCGACAGCAAGTTCATTTTCTGATCAACTTTGGAATTCTATTTCAACTCATTTTCAAGAGTTTGCCAGATTAAGCGTTGCATTTCACGTTGAATCGTTAACAGTGTTAACAACGATATCAAGAATATGTTCCAAATGAAGTTCCAATCTGACTGGTGAATCAATGGGTCGACATCACATGACCTCGTATCTGTGACTTGTCAGATATACTGCTGATAAGTAGATCCGGACCATTGTCAGAATTGTTTCTTGTCGTGATTTCCGATTCATTGAATATGTTGATAAATTCGGACGACCATTTTATAATGGAAAATAAATTACACAAATCATTTTTCTAGTTTTAGCCTGAATAATATGTGTACTCGGTGAATGAAGAATTTTAAACTGTATTAGGCTTGTTGATAGCACTTAGAAATATTTATGTAATATCGCAATCCAGAAGAACTTTAAATGGACGCGATTGACAGTAATATCCCAGATTATCAACGACCCTTCTTGCTCAATAATGTAAGCGTTACGTTCAGTACCCTTCTTGCTCAATAATGTAAGCGTTACGTTCAGTACCACAGTGACTCATGTGGAGCCTAAATGTGACTAAATTACCAACATGGTTTAATCTTTCCTATTCTTGTCTTAGGACAAGTTGTTGATAAAAATCGAGGAACTAACAGCAAGTGTGATCTTATATGTATCAGCTGTATTGAGAAGCTGACACGACTAAGAATTTGAAAGAAGTTGAGATTTACTTTCTTAACAAAGTTTTAAATGCATGCTATTTATCGAGTCTTGATGGTGCTTATCATTTGTTGCTAGATTTGTCTGGCCTGTTTTAGATATGATAGCAAATAACAGACTTTTTCATATTTCACCTGCACGCAGCAGATTCTTCTATAATCTACATTACTTTAATCATTTATAAAACTTATCCTGCAAACTCATTTGATAGTAATCCTTAGTTCATGTGCTTTAACGTCCATATTTTATTTTATTTTTACCCAAACAAACAAAATTTATTCTATTGTTTCTTTCTCTAAAAGGTTTTCACAAAGCAGAAAACAGTCGTGATCGATTTAGAATACCTGTTATAAGTTACAGTCAACAAGGGAAATAAAAGAGCCCGCTTGGATTTGTTCATTTCACATTTCATTTATGTAGACATCTTAATATTTGCCGACTTTTATATCAAGCAAACTATCCGTGTATATCAAGATAGCTCTTTAAAATAAAATTATATCACAAATAGTTAATAATTGCTAATATAATAAGGAACAATTCTCACTGCACATTCACTGCACTTTTTGGGACATCTAAGATATATGTTTTGGCAATGATTCGAGCAAAAATAATCGAAATAACTTGTTCTTCCAAATTATTGTAACAAATTAATGAGTTCCTTCCAAACGCTGCACGGAAAGTATTAAAGGCAACAAAAAAGTTCTCCCGTGCTATTTCAGTCACCTCTCCCTACCGATCTTATCCTGAAATTCGTTCATACAATTTGTGATATTTTTAAAACAAAAAAAAAAACAAAAACAAAAGAAATACAACAATGCAGCAAAAACAACCTTGCCGGAGTCCACTGTAAACGTATTTTATTCATGATAAGAATTATACATTACTATGAAGAGATAAACGAGACACTGTGAAAATTAGTAAAAATAATATACTCATTTACGTCAGTGCCATAGAACCATTCATCCATTTCTTACTATATCATTTCACCAACATTTTCCTTTTGATCTTCCAAACATTCATTGAATGGATTTATATTATCTAACACGTAGATACGGATAATCATTTCTATTAAACATTCTATATGGCTTAATCTTGAATGTAAATAATTCTACTTTAATGAAACCCTATAGTTAATACCGGTTCTGCTGTAAGGCGTAAAGAGGTATTTACGTTTTGATGTGGTACTAATATATATGTAGACCAGTCTGCATACCTTTAGTTTTCAGAGCAACATATAACAGCCCTAAGTGTTCAGTGGCATCTGTTTGGCTTGAATCGAATTATGTAGTCCATTATCACTCACCACCTGTAGTTCGGAAGAAATAAAAGACCAAGTTTGTAAACAGATCGGTGAGGCTACAAAGGGTCGGTACTGTATGTACAAATAAGCTACGACTGGTCGAATAAGTTAAGTTTAGCTAAACCCTCATATCAAAAGTAGTGCGATAAACCTTCGAACACGTCTTGATTTAGCTCTATTAATAAAACTTACAATATCTCTTTAAACACTACAAAGAATTAATAGCTGATTTTCATATCCAATTTTTGGGGCCATCACATATACATTTAAATACATTAAACAACTGATTTCACTGCTTTTAACTTACGTTCACGATATTTTGTCCCCGGAGCGACTTAGTTGGACTGGTTTAGTATTTAAGATGCCCAGAAACATTTTCATCATAATTGGTGTAACCTCATCGACCAGTCTCGAAAGTCCATATATTTTTACCTGCATTTTATTCTTCAAGTTTTATTCCAAAATACAGGTAAAACCCGTTATAACGCGATGCCAAAGAATCACATTGCGATATCAGCGGGATAACATTAGTAAAATGTTCGAAAAACTTCCCCGTAGAAAATGTGCATTGAAATTTCAATGTCATCAGTTTTAACTAATGTCTTGATCATACAGTATATCGTTTGTTTTGTTCGCCGGGTTTCATCAGACATCAAATATACTTCAGTTTTGAATTGTATACATGCCAGTATTGCGGAAACTGTACACGGTGTAGTTAAGGCAACATTAAAGACAGTGCTGGGATTTAAAATCTTCTATGGATAAGAATATTTGGCTTTTCCGAGAGCATGTATATGGGATGTTAAAAAGAGAGATCATCTTAAATTAAAACATGGGAACCATGCTGTCATCGCGTTATAAGCGGCACCGCGTTATAACGAATCACATTACAACGTGTTTTACCTGTAATGTTAAAGAGCTAAATTCTTCCGCCAAGAAACGTATATTGTTTCCATGTATAAACACATATTATCGGCTATCAATGCGGTTACCTTGAGGGATAAAGATCATTCTTTGCTTTCGAATAGTAATCGCAACAATATTCAAATCGAAAACCAGTTTCTTCAACCTCGTCATAATCGATGTTATTATATAAGTACAATATTGCAGAGACCATATTCAACACCGCGGTAAGTTATTGCTTTTTCAATCTTACTGAAAAACAGACTGGTTGCATTATGATCATGGATTTTAAATTCGAGTGGTGAACATTGATTTTACTGATTTTTAATAATCCATTTTCCTTATTATACATTCTATTATAATTCCATTTTCACATCGTTTACATTTGTTTGCAAATTATTTTTTTTACTTTCATGTCGTCATAATAATGGCACACAGAGTACATGTATTACGCATGTAATAAACTTGACCATCTTACTGGTTCATCCAGCATTCAGCGCATGAGTTTATTTTCTTTAAACATGGAATCCCTAATTTCTTTCTTGAGTAAATAGAAGTGGTTGAATTTTTATGCAATGTTAAATCCTGAGAATGAATGTTTCGTTTAAAACTTTTATTCTCAGAAAAACAAGATCACAGCGAAGGGCAGTTTTGTAGAATGAATTTTAAATTTAGACTGGTATTTATAGATGAATGAATTGATAAAATAAACAGTTATATGTGACGTCAGAACGCCATTTTATCAAAGCTATGGGATAATATTCGTATCAGTCTTTCATTCAGATCTGAAGAGGATCTGCTCTGTGCTGATCTATGCTGAGCAAGCACAACTGAAATATCAGACTGAATTCAAATGATTTAATTCTGGGAAAATAAATTGTTTATTTGTAAGAGTTGTGATGTCCGGAAGAAGCACTCATTAGACCTCTTTAAACATATAGATTAAATTAAAATCTTGAAAATTGAATCCATCTGGGCTCTATCTAATGTTGATTAATCGTTAGATTTACCCAGTTAAGATACCGCTGCAAAATGCTAAAACAAAATTGCGTGCATCAATTTTGATTACCGTCTTTACTTGCTTATAGAACGAATCAAACTGCAAACAACAAAGATTCTGATCTGCCTTAGCATAATACGCCTGCAGATTAGGGTCTATGTTGTTTGTTTGTAATCGCACCTTACAAACCACACAGATCCAGATCTGCCGGCGCATCTGGATCTATGCAGTCCATAGTTGGACTCGTCGTATATGCGTGTACAAACTGTACTGGAGTAACAATGGTTTACCAAAGATTATCAAGTATAGAACAGGCGTTCATTCACTACATCAGTTGTTGTTGTTGTGGGTTTAACGCCATTTTGCAGCATATAATAGGCTATACATGGCGGCCAGTATAGATGGTAGAGGAAGAACCCAGGGAAACACTGGGAGTAGCCGCCGTCCCACGGGATGCTACTAGCAAGTTTTTTTCACATATCCACCTTGGCCTAGCCCGAAACTCAAACCGACGCGGACAGACATGAAATGCCAATGATCGGTTAAGTCGAACGCCTTATGTCACTCCGCCGTCTGCACCCCCTCCCACCCCCGCCCACTACATAGGTTGCTTTTTAAATATATTTTAACGTCGATTATACAACGATAACCGCACATTTTAAAAAGCTTACAAAAAGTACCCGCAAAATCTGAGAGAAACTATCGATTATTATTGGGCTGATACAGTTCTGATAGAAACAAACGATTATTATTGGGCTGATAAAGATCTCAGAAACAAATTATATTGTTGCGCGAATACTGAGCTGTAAACATGAAGTTGGGGGTGGGTGGGAAATCCGATCACAGTTTTAAAGAGTCGTTAGGGGTGGGCAGGTCAAACAAGTCATAATTATAAAGAGTCAGATGATCTAAACATTTCACAGATACAAAACTAATTTTGCATAGGAACAATAACGAGCTTATTAGTTTCCATATAAAACTTTAAAGAAGAACATTTTGTGATTTTGCCGTAATGCTAAAGTTATATTAGATATGTCTTACTCAAGGACGGATCTTGGGTGGGGTGGGGTTACAAAGCTGACTTTTCCTCACCCACCCCCCGACCCGCTCAATAATCAGTGTCAAACAACCAGAACGTCTCTTCGAATGAGTTTTCTTTACAGTTAGATTGCTAAAATTATGCCCTGAAAACTCTTAAGAGTGCAGTAGCTACTGAAGGCTTTGCCCCATTTACCTGCGTCAGGGATTCCGTCCCAGACTCTATTCGATTACTTGCGTAAGCCTCCGTCGGGGACTCCGTGACAGATTCTACTCGCCTACTTG
>JAECUM010017960.1:0-65761 GCA_016617855.1 Megalonaias nervosa | reverse complement strand
AAAGAAGTTTGGAGCAGAAGAGATTATGAAACAGGAGTATTGTAAGAGTATAAATATATAACAGGTTTACATATAAATCTTATAAACCTAGTTCCATTAATTTACTCTATTTCTGGAATTTCTTTTACATTACAGTATTTTCATCTCCATTACTGCCCATTACTGTCCATTACGGCCCATTATTGTACATTGCTGTGTTTAGGGAGACCGCCTCGTTGCAGTTGGAGAATTCCCTGTTCTATAACTAGCTACGTAGCAGATGCCTCAATAAGAATCCTTACGCTTCAACAGGCTCGAAAACTGAGAGGAAAAATCTTTTCTAAAAAATAGCAATAAAAAATAAATAAAATAAATAATTGCAATTATAAGAGTGTAACGTTTTTTTCTGAGTTTGTCGTGGTATAAACTGTCAGTTGCCTTCGGACGTTATTTGCTGTGTGATTCGGCAACTGACAGTTGATACCACGATAAACTCAGAAAAAAGCAACATTAAACTCTGAAGTGACTGTTAAATAGACACTCTTTCCTTGTTCAACATCAGTTATAAGGCGACAAAGCTATTTCTTCTTGTTTTGCGGGAACTTCGTTTCAAGTGCTTGTGGTAGTCCAGAAAGTGCGAAAAGAACGCGCATTTTCTTTATTTCTTTATCAAATTCAAAATTCCTTTTTTTAAATGAAAGATAATGACAAAACACATTGACTAATACATTACAACTTGAATTTGTATAACATGTTGGTTATACGAGCAGTCAGTACATAAAGTGGTGTGTAAAATGACTCAACAAGAAGAAATAAATGAAAAGAACTCGAATTTTTCTTTCACTACTTGATCCAATGCGAGATCATATTTTTCAAATGAATGATAACGACAAAAAAATTAGACTAATGCATTTACAACATGTAATTTCGTGATATTTGGTCATAGGGCCAGTCAATACGTACAGCGGTATGTTAAGTGCGAAAAGAACTCGCATTTTGTTTAGTACTTGATCAAATGCGAAATACTTTTTTTAAACTGAAAGATAACGACAGAACCTATTGGCTAATGCATTTACAACGTGCATTTTCATAATATTTAGTTATACGATCAGTCAGTACTTATAGCGGTATGTAAATGGCTTGAGAAAAGATGAAACAAGTGAAAAAAAGCCTCGTATTTTCTTTATCAAATTCAGTACTTCTCTACTTTTTAAAATAAAGAATAATAAAAAACACGTTGACTTATGCATTTACAACATGTATTTTCATGACATTTTGGTCGTATGGCCAGTCAGTACATAAAGCGGTATCTAAAATGACTTGTGAAAAGAAGAAATAAGTGTGAAAATAACTCGTATTTTCTTTTCTTCTTATCAAATGCGAAGTACCGTTTTTTAAATTGAAATACTTAACACTTCATTATTGCATTAACAACAAACATTTTCTAAATATTGTTCGTCGTACACTAGGTCACACAACGCTGTTTATAAAACGAGCGGGAGGAAGAAAATAAATATGCGATAAGGACTTTACTAGTATTTTCTAGTAATTTCTTTATTATTTGTTCAGATGTCTTTAATCGTATTTTTAAAGGAAAGATAAGGGCAAAATACATTGGAAAAAACATTTGTAACATACCAATATTAGAATGTTTGTCATACGACCGGTCAGTACAAAACACGATACGTTTAAAATATCTGCAATAAAAGAACGTGTTTCCTTCATTGCTTGATCAAACGGAATAATATAGCCAAGAAAAATAGGCAACTTTTGTCAAAATAAAACATTACAAGCAAACGGATTGTTTAATTTGAGAACTTTAGCAATTTCCTGTTTATAAGAGAAGCATTGATTCTTTAAGGGCTTGTAAATCAATTACCTGGATATATTACTGAAATTTGATTGAAAGTTTTGAAAGACTTTCTGCACGAAAAAGCAATTAGAAAAAAGATTAAGAAATTTGTTTCATGAGGTTCCAATTAGTTCAACTTTGAGAATAGCTGTAATGTTTGCATATAAAGTTGGGGCCTTATGTGGCAAACGCCTGAAGATGGTACTATGGGGTGTAGTAACAATGTTTCTATCTTTCTAACCCTATGAATAGAGGGGCGTATGACTACATTATGAGGCTCTTATTTCATTGAATGGACTATGAAAAGAAGAGGATTTGTAGAACACTTCATGAATTGTCAAAAATCAGATTTCATTTTGGAGAGTGTTGATAACCATGGTGGTGATTATGAAACACAGAATTATGCAATATTTCCAACAGAGTTTTGCTGTTTGTATGTGAGGATCAATTCATATGCTAAAAGATGGAATGAAGTCTGGTTTCCGAAGAAACAAAGTTCGATATTTTGGTCCAAAGACTGCATCAAATTTATTGCAAGATAGTTTGCTTGTATACTGAAGAGTCCATATCTTCCATCTGAGATAAAGTGAAGGTTTATTTGGCTCAAAACAAAGTCTAAATTATCGACTGTATATCGGATCAAGTATCTGAACATCAGTCAAACTGAAGTTGAGGTCAAAGTGGTGTGCTGCATAAGATTGGAAACCATTAGCTACTCCGCTACTCAACCATAATGACATGGGGCACAAACCAAAGCAAACAGGTTGCCCTGTTCGTCACCTCTGATGAATGCTGGAGCATTAATTGGGTCTATTCCCAATACCTAAACCTGCTTGGGGTCTGTTAAAGGCTGATTAAACAGATGTTCTGAATGTCAGATCAACCATGTAGCATTAAATGGATATATCACTAAATGATGAGTGTTTCCAAAAGAAATTTAGTCCCATCTTAGAAATTGATGCTACTGTGAAAGTATGCAACTTGCTTATAACCCAGGATTTGTCTTTAACTCAGTTTACATTAATTTATAAATGGATGTCAACACATTGTCACTTATCACGATCATGGTATTCACCTGTCACTCACTATCTTTCCTCACTCTCTTTGCTTTCGTATTTCTGTTATTTATATCGTTTGTGCTGATTTTATCTATAAAGAGCCACGTTATCTCCATGGTTAGAGCATTCAAATCTGATTTTTACCATTGCGTCATCCGGTATCAGCTATCATGGACATACGTATTAACTTGACTCCGCATGATGAAACCGTTATGCTTTGATATTCTGTTAAAAAAACCTGGCTAACAAACTTTTTGCATGCATATATTAAATACTTTTCCACTAAATTACAATGAAACTGGTAGTGTCATTCATATGGCTCAATATTTCCCACATCTAGTAGCATCAAATAGATAAATACATTCTATATTATTTTTTCATATTTAACATTTGTAAACAGAAACGAATTGTCCTTTCTTGTGTCCATAATTTGAAGAATACTTAAATTATAATAAATAATAGAATATAAAAACTGGTAAAATATGATTTATTATGTCAGTATCTTGTTTTTTAAATTTTAATGCATTGATATTAAGTATATTTCTTGAAACATGTTACAATTTTCATTTTGATGTCTGTGCATTAGTCTATACGTTTCAATCAGGGTCTTTCATAACTTCACTATGATCTATGTCAATTTTTACAGGAATGATGACTAGGGATTAAGGAATTCACAAACTTCAAGCAAGAACAAAATCTTAATTATGTAAGTATTCTGTCCTGAAATGTTCAATATTTTAATTCACATTACTTACATATGTATTCTGTTGTTGGGGCAAAGCATCATTGCCCATCTCACCAACGTTTGCAAGGATAATAGGGATTGCTCCAAAAAGATATCCGGGTTGTATGCAGAATTTCAAGGATTTATTGGGGGGGGGGGGATTTGCTAGACCATCTGGAGAATTTGGAAGATCACTATTGGCTCTATTGGATGCAGTTATCTATGTAAATCTAATGAACCACATTGATGTCATCTGCACGTTTCTTCAGAAGAAAGGAATAAAGAGGGTTCGAGTTGTGGCGATTCTCCCCGAAAACATCTATAGTGGATGAAGAGTTCCATATATGACAAAAAAGAAGATAGTTAACAAGCTCTTGTCCGACAGATTAGTACAGCTCGACACCAGAGTGGTTCTGTGTCCGTATAAAATAGCATCTCGTATTGGAAGTCGGATGGAATGCACCTGAATACGAAGAGCAACACAGTTGAACAGACACACTTGGAAAAGTAGTAAAAGCTATATTTTGAACATTAAACACTTCAGAAACGGCCGAATACCAACCTTCTATCGAAATTAGTCCTTTTCAGGGCCAACATGAACCTGCATACGACGAGGCATCCACATTAGCCAGGTACGGAAACAAAAACGTTTCTTTAAACGTTTTCTGGCTAACGTTGTAGCAATTTTATTAAATAAAATATAAATAAGAATGTATTTATATAAGCGAGATCCAACGATATCTACATTATATAAGCGAGATCCAACGATATCTACATTATATAAGCGAGATACAAGGATATCTACATTCATCTCTGACCTATTCCTCTTTGAGAAGATAGAACTATCTATCTATCTATCTATCTATCTATCTATCTATCTATCTATCTATCTATCTATCTATCTATCTATCTATCTATTTTCAAAGAAATTAACATTTTCTTAAATCTATATTCAATGTACGGGATATAAATTTTATTCTAGCAGTACTATAAAGGTGAAACATGTAATAATGACGCAGGTAGAACTTGTGTCAGGAGTCAATAAATCTACGCAGAACGTCCCTTAGGTGCTATAATCCCCACTCAGTACAAATAACTAAGATTTTCATTCAACATTTTAACTAAAATTTAATGTCGCAGACCTCTTTAAAACTATGTTAAGCATATAATGTGATATCTTATTTGCAAAAGATCGGTTATGATGTAATATCTCTGTCACTTATTTGTGTATGTGAAAAATCGCATGAACACACACACACACACACACACACTGCACAAAAGAATAAAACACTCTACAGTTTGAAAATTTGAAAATTTTGGCGCACATTGCATTTTTTCCCAAAAGACCGATTTCTCATGTAAATATTTATAACCCTAACACATATATTGATATATCTTGATGCATACATAGATAATAAATGATACAATGATACTGTTACGTGTAGGCTCATACAAAAGTAACAAAGAAAAGAGTGAAGTCAACAAATTTTAACAAAATAATTTATTTCCCTAGAAAACAAAGTAAAAATATGAAAATGGACTTACGGTTTGTGAATCTTATCCAAAAATTAATCCTAGAACTTAAAAATGTAAGTCCTATCACTAAAAAGTTCTAATTGAATCCAAGTTCGAATCTCGATGAAGTTCCAAGATGGAAGACGATGACGTCCTCTATAACCAGTTTTGTGCTGATGTGTCAACAGTTCCTTGTTGAGTCACCAAGAATATAATTCCGGCTTTAGAATTCCAAATAATTTTAATAAATGTCTTTGTGCAAGAATTTCGATGAAGAAGAGTATTTTCCAGGGTGAATAAAGTATTTTAAATGAAAAAAAAAAAAAAAATCAGTTCAAATGGCAACAACAGGAATACCTTTCAGCCTGAAGGTATGATTTGCAACTGACTCAGAAACACTGAGACTGAGATTTAAACCCCAACTAAAAACGCGATTTCAGACCCGCGTGATGAGTCACGTGATCACTAGGTTCGAACAGCGCAGTAAAAAAATATGGCAGTTAGCACGTAGGCTACTATAGCCTTTGCTAAGAATCAATAATTCCCACACTGGAAATGAATTTAAAAATAAAATGTTTATTTAGACTAACTCGCAGGCCAAGCATGACCTTGATTACGACCAATGATTTTCACTCAGTGTTTACCAAATTTTGAACCAAAATTAAGAACTAGGTCAGCTAAAAATACAATGAAGCAACACTTTTGAGTTCTAATCAGCCTAAAAGAACTGAACTGATCTTATTGGGAAAAATGTCAAATCCAGTAAAAAAAATTATCATTACAATAAAATGTAATGAAACAAAAATAAAATAAAAAGAAATTTAAAACTAACACAAATAATTTAATTACATATACGTAACAATACAATACTCTGATTCATCTTGGATTTGCATGGGAAAAATTATGACGTTTTAAGAGATGATGTAGAGCCAAGAAGGTTTACAAAGATTATGATAATCTTTGACAACTATTGATTGAAGAGTTCAGGAATTGTGTAAATAGTGATGCAAGAACCTACCTTGATAAGAAAGGGGTTGAAGCTTTAGAGAAGGCAGCTAGCAAAGTTTATGACGTATTGTTTGACTCACGGTTTCATTTGTAAATAATTCTTCCTCTCAGCAGGTTTTTGTTAAAACCGTGTCGGTCTCACGCCAGTACTTTCAAGTAATAAACTGGTACAACTATCAGGAATCAAATTACTGATAGGACGGATAAAATAATCCGTATCTCTTCCCAATTGCACATATTGTAGGAAGAAAGTGTACGTTTTTTCTGATTACTATAGATTAAAATTTATGATACATAATAAAGAAATCTGTTCCAAATGCTCTTGTTAAGAGGTCAAGGTCATGTATTGAAAGCAATGCATTTGTTTGGTCTAGCAAACCCCTGTCTGATTTTATTATGGAGAATTATTATGAACCATTTATGTCGAAAGGTCCTGTATCACTTGCTGCTGATTATGCCTAGTCTATTCCTGTTAAGATATTAAGAGTAACAGAGCTTCTCGGGGTCTTTTATTGTCAAGTACTTTGCCTTTTTCTGATTAATCTAGTGAAAGTGTTCTTATTCAAAGCATGAGTGGATTTGTTAATAATCCTCTCCATTGTGTTAATTTGTCATCAGACTTAGTTTCAGAACCAACGATCATAGGGGTAGTGACATCTTTGCCCATTCAGGGAGTTCATTTATTACCAGGTTATGACCTAGCTGGAGATAAGGTTGTAGTTAATCCACCTTTAACTGACAAGCCTTGTATGGATCAAAGAGTTGATCCTATTGAAGTTCGAAATCCTTCATGTCCAGCTTGTGCAGTTACTGCAGCTATGGCAAAGAATGTTCTTGGGAATTATGTTGATCAGGATTTCTTCCTTTAGCTGACACATTTATGGGTCAATCCTTTAATGAGGTTACTTTTGCTCCTAATATGGATCAATCAAGAAGTATTGATTATTGTGATACTCTTGTGGCTACTCATTCTCTTAATTCTAATGAAGGCGATGAAACAATCACTAGTTGTTTCACAGAAACAAGTTCCTGAGTTCGCCTGCTTGTTTCAGAGGGCTATTAGTGAAACTGAAGCGACACAAGTACCAACTTGTTATTTTGTGAAACATGGGGTTCTTATGAAAATATGTAGAGCACCTGAGGTATCCGCTGGTGATGAGTGGTCAGTATCCTATCAAATTGTTGTGTCTAAGCCGTATATACAGGAAATTATTAGTCTAGCCCATGAAACTCCACTGTCTGGTCATTTAGGAGTCAGTAAGACTTGTCACCAGATCTTTTATCATTATTGGTCGAACATTAAAAGGGATGGGTTTTTTTTAATACTTAGATCTTATCATACTAGTCAAATGTACGAAAATCAAATTAGAAGATAGCTAAGGCTCATCTGCAACCTATTCTTGCTCTTGACGAACAATTTAGTAGAATAATGTAGATTCTGTCGGCCCGTTATCACAGACTAAGTTTGGCAACCAATACTTATGTGCGTTCACCAGAGCTACAGAAACTATCCCATTGATGAATACAAACACTAAGAATATAGTAAAAGTTTGGTAAAGTTATTACACTTTTTGGCGTTCCCAATTCTGTCCAATCTGATCAATTGTCAAATTGTATGTCTGGAATTTTCCAGCAAGTCATGCATGAATTAAAAATACAAGTTTTAATCTTCTGCCTATCACCCTGAAAGTCGAGGTGCTTTGGACAGATTTCATCACACTTAGAAAAATAAGATTAGGTCATATTACTTTAACACAAGAAAAGACTGGGACAATGGTGTTCATTTTGTTGTTATTTGCTGTTAGGGAATCAGCTCAAGAGTCTTTAGGGTTTAGTCCTTTTGAACTAGTTTTAGGAGAGAAATTTCTTTCAACTGAAGAGTCATAAATTAATCTTCTTGACTATGCAGCAGACTTTTAATACAGATTGTCCAAGTCTTGTGAGGTATCAAGAACTAATATTCAATATGTTCAGTCAAAAATGAAATTGAGGTATGACAGACATTCAAAGGATAGGAGTTTTGAACCGGGTGATAAAGGTTTGGCTCTATTAACCATAGCTCAAAATCTTTTTACAGGCTAAGTATTTGGTCCTTATACTATTGCAAAGAAAATGATTGACTTCAGTTACATTATAAACATCCTGAGAGGCGAAAACAAACAACCTTGCCACATTAAAATGTTAAAAGAGTATATTGACAGATAATCCAGTAAATTATTCAATCAAGTTAGTAGTACCTGTTCCACACAATGAGGATTTAAACAAAGATTTGAACTTAGACGCTAGTGACTTTGATGTGACCAGTCTTCGCAATTCAGAAATATTGAATAAACTGGATAAGAACCTTTTTCACATCTGCTGCCACAAGAGAAGAGTGAATTAAAATAGTTATTAAGAGAATAAGAGCACTTGTTTCCAGATATTCGGAAGTTTGTGGAAGCTTCAGGAGAAATAATGGGGAATTATAAAGAGTGCTTTGTTGCCAATTTGTCACAAGAATAAACTGTGCACTGTTTTTTTAAGTTTGTTGGGGATGTGAAGTCAGGTTGAAATCAATATATCACTTGTTTCTTAATTCTATAAAATGTTGTTTATTTGTTCTTATAACAGTAGGAAAAGATTGCCACCATCATCAGCCTATTAATGAAATTTATTTTAATTAAACACTGACCAATTACACTTCAAACTACTGAAAAACGACATGGAGTAAATCTTTTATGCAGCTATGGGGGATCTAAGATAAAACAAGTTAGTAATTTTCATGCGTTTTAAATAATAGTGTTGCCTGGTCCAGAAATTTGCATGGTACAGATATTTTAATATTTTTTTTTCGATTATAAAAGGTTTCTTGTTGCAAATTTGCAAGAAAGTCTAATTGCTTTATGTAGTATTTTTTAGAAAGGAGTAGAGCTCTTCCTTAGTGACTATATTACCCAATCATACTTTGTTAAGAATAAAATAATGAATTTTTAAGATATTATTTCTTCCTTCTCAGTGTCCATTGATATCTTGCAGTAGTAGATAGAGTGGCACATGACATATGCATACTTTGTTAAATGATTGGAACCTAAGATACTGCTGCATGAAATCTACAAAGGTAGAGAATGTAACAAATTCCTGTATCCTTTGTTCTTGACATATTAATTCACCATTATAACAGCGGTTACATGAAAATGTTATTACCTCATTACTTATTTTACAATTCACTCTAAACATTATCGTGTCCTTTACTTTTGTTCTCGCTAGGCTATAATAATACAGATAACCATTTATGTGATATATCCCAGATTATCAGGAAGACACCGATTGAGGCTATCACAGTTGGCTTTGAAAGGTTAAAATATATCCAAAGTACTTTAGAGCTTATCAATAACTTCCTATATTATGATGTCTAAGTCTCTTTTAAAGCTAAATACCATATCTATCTATCTATCTATCTATCTATCTATCTATCTATCTATCTATATATATATATATATATATATCTGTGTGTGTGTGTGTGTGTGTGTGTGTGTGTCATGTAAAACATTGTGTATATATCCTTGCTGAGACGGAAAGAAATATTTTTACTTCCGTAAACAGTGCTGTTAACTATATATCTGTTATAGGTACATGGTGACATTTGCCATTTTAGCATGTTTTCCATTAGATATAAATGCGTTTTTATAAATGAAGAAAGTTGTTCACAATTTTTTCCTTTTTTTTTCTTTTTGATGATATCTCACTCACAGATACACATATTATGTAAACTTACCTATATAAATAAAGAAGACCTTTGACATGAGCTGGAAAAACTTCTTGGTGCTGATGATGTGGAAAACAATGGACCAAATGCTATTCATGATTTGATAACTGCTCCGTTACATGAAAAAAAAATGATTCTGGAACTTTTATTAAAAGTAGAATTTAAACTCCTCAGTGTTGTGTCCATCAAGCCTTTTCCAAATTTTTCAGTTATAGATTTTATTAGCCAAGTCAGAATATTGGTATAGACCTTTTACTGTATGAGAATAATTTTGAACAACATGTGAAAGATAAGGCAAATATACAGAAGTTGATAATTGGTAACTCTGCATTTGTTTAAATTCATTAGTTTTCTTTGTCCTATCTCTTGAGATGCTGCCAGGGCATGTGAGTGTAAATCAAACAAGATGTATACCAATTCATGCCCTTAGAAAGCAGTGATGTGCAAGAACGTCTGCAAATTAGTTCAGATTCAAGCATATAAAAATATACTCTGTGCAGTATAAGCCTTTCTGTTTAGCTGTTAACTTACTAAAGTGCTTGGCACGATATAAGTCACGCCAGTGGTGTAGATCTCATTGTGCTTTGCATGATATTTCTTTCATTGTGCTTTGCATGACATATTTTTTAAAGGTAGACAACTGTTCACACATCTGGTTATTTTAGCTTGACATGAATAATTCTTAAACTATATTTGATTGGTACCTTGGGCCCAGGAACAAACATTGTGTCATTGTTTTAACCTTGCATTCACCTAAGAAGATTGACAAATGCTTGTTTGAACGATGGTCTACCTAAAAGTCCAATATGGCTGACTCCCAGCTCAATGCATCTTCAGATGATGATTTCATTAAATGATTCAATACTGGCTGTTAATAACAATGATGACAATAATTGAGTAAAGCCTTGATGTTATTCTCCTTCAGGTCATTTGTATCATACTTTAATTGCAGTTGTTATCTAATGACCTAGGTAATATTATGCAATTTTCTTTGTAAACATTGCCAAGATTTTACATAAAAATAATAATATAAATATTGGTATACTAACCAATCTGTAGAAAAGTTTAATTTTGTTATTCACAGAATTGCAATATAAATCTACCATTTGTTTTGTTGATATTCAAATGCTATCAAAATGTATTCAAAAGATCTTGTAAAAGGAACATTTGGTCATCACAGGAAGACAAATAATCTTTTTATACACTTGCCATAAAGCATATTATTTTACCGATATGGTTTGTGCACAATACATTTAGCCGCACACCGTCTACATTTGTCTTTATAGATGGCTTGCACGTCAGATGAGGAAGAATTCGGCCTCCAAAACTCGAAGGTAAATGTCACACTGACCGAAGAGCGGAGAATTTTCTCTGCAAGCTTGAGTTCACTACCATGTACAGTTTCCAAACTTTGTGGATTGTCTGCTCTTGAAGTAAGGAAGAATCCCCTTGACTTCAAGGAGCTAGTTTAAGGGTCAAAGTAACGGACTTCAAGGAGCTAGTTTAAGGGTCAAAGTAACGGACTTCAAAGAACTAGTTTAAGGGTCAAAGTAACGGACTTCAAGGAGCTAGTTTAAGGGTCAAAGTAACGGACTGAGAGAGAACAATTTTTTTTTTTTACATTTACCAACTAGAGGAGTAAAAATATTGGGCTGGAGTATAATGTGCCCTTAATGGTGCTCTTGTTAATATGACTGAACATAATGGACTTCTGATATTTCTCTGATTTTTATGTACCATAAACTTGGGGTGGGGGAGTGATGTGAGAGAAAAATAGAAGCAATCCTGAAACATTATAAACAGTTATCTTCTGTAATGTATATAATTTGTCAGTGACTGCTTTAAATTCAAGATAAAATCTTGAAGGTTTTCTAAAATTCACTCTTGTGGAATGTGCATATTATTACCTTACCCACATGTACCTCTTTTAATCAAGTTAAACATTTTTAAAAATAATAAAGATACATCATGAAACCTTTTCTCTTTCTTACATGTTTTGATGATTTCTACCTGCTCATGTGCTGTTATAAATTTTAGTGATAGCATGTACCATATGCTAATTTAGTTCCTTCTAAAAGTTAATAATGGCACTTGCTTATTGCTATGTACAGACATACGTGTAAGTTACAGACGATTGTAACACCTTTCTCTTCACATGTAATTTGAACCGAGTTTACTTTTTGTTTTGCCTAATATGCACATTATTGATGAAATATTATGCTAATAAGTATATCGCTCTTATACCTATGTAAATATTGCATACTTTTTCAGCCCTGTTAATTGATTGCAACCTGTTACGAGTGTAGTGTCTTAAAATAAGTAACAGACTAGAGTGAAAAGCAACAAGCTTTGTAAAATTCAACAAATAATTTATTTCCTGGGAATACAAAGTGAAAATGAGAAAAAAGAACTTGCGGTATTGCGAATTAAATCCCAAAATAATCCAAGAATTACAGACACAAGTCCTAATAATTTGAAGTCCTGAATAAAATTCAGTAGAAGTCCGAAATTAAATACAAAGCTGAAGGTGTTGATGTGTCTGTTGTAGCTCCTAGAGTGCTGATGTGTCAACAGTATTTTATTGAATATCAGTAATATAATTCCAGGTTTGAATTCACTATAAATTCCAGTGAATGTCTCTGTCCAAGAATTTTATCAGAGCACCTTTGTATTTCCAAAGAAAATAATCACTTGACTTCAATAATCTGAAGAAATAAATTTTCCAGCCTAACTGGACACAACATATAATATAACTTGATTGTGCAAGATATTGAAGCACGAACGAAAATTCCTATCAGTTACAAGATTATAGTTCTCTACTTGACCTCAGGTCACAATTAGCATTTTCTAAAAAAACTATTACTTAATGGAAAATAACCTTCTAGAATGATCCTGGTGTTTACAAAATAACAAAATGTTCGTTATTAATATAGGACCTGGACTACACTAAGGAAATTCCAAAACCTAGACCCAGACCCGAATAAACATATTCACTTCTATTAAAAATGATCCTGATATTAAGCCCATACACAAAGAGAATATTTTAGCTATGTATTTGTTGTTTACCAAATAATAAAAAAGTCAGTTCAGGTCAAGCAGAAGTGAACTCAATTTTGGACAAGGTCAAGTCCAACATACAATGTTACATTACAATAGCATATAATGAAAATTGGAAAAAACTATCAAATAATGCAGATTAAATATACATAACAAAACTCGTGAATTTATTGTATGCTTGTGTACAGTTTTGTGGACCATATGTAAGTTTATCAGTAAGTGTTACCATTTTTTCATCCCAACTCCACCTTCAAGCACTTGGAACATGTCGTTTATGAAATACTCCTCCCTCCCTCCCTTCCTCTCCACTTTGTTATCGAATAAAGTTTAAATCTTATCCTCAGACGTCTTTGCCTTATGTGTTTATATGCAAATGAGTATTATGTGCGCAATGTGTTTTCAAATCACAGGCAACTTTTAAGTTGTAGTGTGGAAATGAGGGTGCGATGCACACACTGAACCGTGACAGACACTATCTTCCCTGCTTGTGAGGAAAAAGTGGACAATAATGCAGTTCTAATATAGGATATCAAACAGAAATGGTGGCCAACGAAGAGTGGCGTCTGAAACTTTTAAATATATGTAGGCAAGCATGTAAGAGTAGGCATACAATACATTTAATAATTGAATTTGACCATCAGTTTGACGGTTGAAAATATTGGTAATTCTTGTATAATTAATCATCGGATAGATAAGTTTAACATGGTTGCTGAAATATTACTCTGTGTGTGTGTGTGTGTGTGTGTGTGTGTGTGTGTGTGTGTGTGTGTGTGTGTGTGTGTGTGTGTGTGTGTGGGATTTTGGGGAAAATAGATAAGAGTTAAACTCCACTTGCCAAGCGGGCAACGTTTCTGGCACAGAGACCCTTTTTCATTTGACCTCGAGGGTATGTTGTGTTGGCATGGTGCTGCTCAATAGAATCAGGCAAAACGTGCCCATTCTACACTCCGGGACGAATAGCCTTCTAGATTATAAACGGTAAATCGAAGGTGAGTCTCTGGATTCTGGATTTTATGTTATGCTTTTAGATCTTTTTCCATGCTGTACGATACGGTGTAATGCAGTTTTATTTATTTGTGGTATTCTATTTCGTTTCAGTATTGTATTATTTTTCACAAGACAATAATAAAAATAACAGCTTGGATAGAACATAAGGTTCATATATTTAACGGACGACGAAAATGATTGACGATTTGAACAAATCTGTACCGCTCCGGTGGCCTAGTGGTTAGAGCGTCCGCCTGGGATGCGGGAGGTCGTGGGTTCGATATCCGTCCGAGTCATACAAAAGACTTACAAAAATGGTACTAACAGCTGCCTCGCTTTACACTCAGCATTAAGAGGTTAGTGTTAGGAATGGTCGGCCTGGTGTCAGAATAATGTGTCTGGGTGGGACATCATGCTACATGTCTGCGGCATGATGCCTCAGTGCTAGACATCACTGTAAACTGCCCCATTGCATACATCGTAGCGATATGACTGAAAAATTGTGAAAGCTACGTTAAAAATCCAAATCACACACACACACACACACACAATTTAAAACTGGCTAGATTTAATGAGTTTGAGACAGCAGCAGGAAGGGTGAACCCTACAACTTTGTAGAGACCTTATTTTTGAAAATTAAGGGTTCCTACGAAGGCTGAAAAAAGAAGTTTTTGCCTTAACAGTAAAAACTTCTCTAATTGACCATATTTTTTCACAATCTGGTCACTTAATTTTTGTCATTCACCCTTACTGCTGCTATAAATTAAACAGCCAGTATAGATATTATCAATAATGAGTATTGGAGAACCACACTCAGCTAAATTAGCTCGAGAGCGACTAGAGGCAATTAAAAAATATCTACCTGTTCGTGATTCTGTTAAGCAACAACTACATCCAGATCAGCGTGGACGAATCGAACTACAGGTTCAGGATACAAGTAGATATTTCTTACCCGCTGAAGCATTTATTGAAGTAGAAGGTGAAATTTTAAATAACATTAATCCTGCAGCACCAGTAGCATATGGAGCTGATAATATTGTCGGCTTTGTTAATAATGGTATTATGGCGTTATTTGATAGCGCTACGTACATGATCGACGGAAAAAATATTGAATCAATCCAGAAAGAAGTCGACGTTGCCACGACAATACTAGGTCTTGCGAGATACAGCGACGATTACTCAAGATCAGCTGGTCCATCAATGATGTTCTCAAAAGATACTTCTAACCACTCTGATAACAATCAATACAACATGAGACAACCAAGAAACTTCGCCGATAACGCTGACGCTGATATATGGGCGAAGGTGGTTCATGGTTCTAATCCAGATTTCAACTTAGGATTTGCAGTACGTAAATCGATGTTAAAAGGTGATAGGAGAGCATTTTCATGTGCAATTCCACTGTCACATATCTTTGGATTCTGTAGAGATGTCAGAAAGGTTATTTTTGGAGCCAAACATACAGTTGTACTAGTACGAAAAGCAACCGACGATGATGCAATATGGAAACCCATTGGTGATCCTGGTAAAGTAGTACTAACAAAACTTTCCCTGTGGATACCAACAATGACCCCATCGATTACCGAAGAACAACGATTACTTTCTTTCATGGACAGTGGCGGTAAATCAACGTTGTCATGGTTAACTATGACCACAGATGCTATTCAAAGCGCAATTAATGGTTTATTTACGTGGCAAATAGCTTCTCAACAAGGTGTTTCTGCACCAAGACATATATTTATTGCGTTTCAAGATGTTGCACGAATAAACAATCAAGATGAAAGTATAATGATATTTAACAAACTCGGTGTTTCTGAGGTTTCATTAAGGATTAATGGACATCAAGAACCATCCGAGGATATATTACTGAATTTTGAAGATAATCATGTAGCACGTGCATATCATCGATTAATGTCGTTCATGGGACGTGATCAAAATGTTGATACTGGTTTACAAATATCTCAGTTAGATTTTACAACGCTGTATCCGATTTATTACTTTTCACTAGAACATTTAGATTTAACAAGACAATCTGTTGTAGATATTCATTTTCGAGCTCGTGTGAATCGAGGAGCTATTGTCAATTACAGAGCAATAGCTGTTTTACTCAGCAATAAATCGATGTTACTCGAAGGTGTTGGTGGACGAATGAGAGTTATTGATGCTCCAGTAGAAAATATGTAATTAGATCGTTCATAATATTAATAATGTCATATCATCACGTTAGTGTGAGTCTGACTCCTGGTCAGATTAAAAAGCTACAATCATCATCAAAAAATAATCGTGCGGTAAAAAAAAAAAAAAAAAAAGAACAAATCGCGGGTGGTCCGAATAAGCTATCGCTGACTGAACGTCAGTATAATCACTTTAATAAAGCCAAGCGATTAAAGACTGGTGTACGACTTGATCTTTCTGCAGCGGTTATTAAAGACATCGCTAAAACGGGTGGTATATTTCCACTTCTCGCAGCTATACCAGCATTAATAGCCGCTGCAGCCCCAGCTGTTGCAAAGGCAGCTGCGCTAGGTTCTGTTGGAACAGCTGCTGGAATAGCGTTAAAGAAAGCAACTGGACAAGGAATCAAAAAAAGGGAAGAGGTTTAAGATTACCAGGGACCCCGCCTTCGTGGTACGGAAGGGGTCTAAGATTACCAGGGACAGTTTACTAATAACACCCATGTCCAATTTTGATTTAATTAATGCTGCTAAGCAATTAAAAATAAAAAATTTTAGAGGTGTTTTTATGCGCGATCAATTACCTACCGTTGCAATGCAACATGAAACCGGTATTATTAATCTCGATAAAAATTCTGGCCCAGGCACGCACTGGGTAGGATATGCAATTGATCCACGTGGAATTATTTATTTTGACTCGTATGGATTAGCACCACCAAAAGAATTTCTTTATTACGTTAGCAATAATACTGCTCCAATCTGGTATTCAACGCTACCAACACAAAAAATAACTGATCCTCCAATATGCGGCCGTGAAACCCTCGCTATGCTTGATGCTGTATCAAAATCAACAGCACCGCCTCATAAAGTCGTACACGCGTTCACTACGCTACGTCATAATACTTAAACTGATATCAGTAAATAAAATGGTAGATATTTATGGAAGATCCTCAGGTAAAACCAGAAGGTCGATTTATCTAAATATGCAACCATTGATCAGCTCAGAAATGAAATCGATGATTTATTAAATATAACAAGTGTGGATCAAAATGAAGTCGTCGTTTTTCAGGACAAACAAGGACGATTAAAAACGAGTAATATACAACTACTAGATGTTCTTGTACGAATTCCAAATGCGGTTGTTAATAAGGTCGTTACTTTCACTGATCAGGGTAAAATACAGGATTCCGGTAAATCGGTTAACGACTATGTTAAGAAAACTGGTGATGTATTTACCGGTGACATTATTATGTCAGGAAGAAAAATTACATATCTTGGAGATCCAATCGCAGATACAAACGCAGCAACAAAAAAATACGTCGATGATCAAGAATCCAAGTACGTGTCAGTGCGCGGTGGTATAATGCGTGCATTTCTCGACATGAATAATAATGGTATTAATAATCTCAGAACACCAGAAACAGATTTCGACGCTGCAACGAAGAAATACGTCGACGATAGAGAAATTCCAATAACTACTTCATTAACGATTATCAATGATGGAATTGCTTCATTTAGAACTGAATTTAATAATCACATACAAACATTTCTAAATTTTCGTAGAAATGTAAACAGATCTATTAATGACTTTTTTGGAACTCCACCAACTGTTATTATTAATCTCGCTGACATTAATGCAAGACTCAATGATATCATTAGTGGTATTCCTAACATTATTCAAAAAACTAATCTCGTTAAAATTCCTCACAAGCAGATCATTAATATCGTGTACACAGTCGCATCAGGAAAAGCAACATGGACACCGGAAAATAACACTTTTAAACACACTGCTGAGGTCACTGGTGTATATAGATTATCTATATTTTGTGCTGAAAAATTTACTATATTTACCACATTTACATGGCGTCATTCAACCGATAGTTTTTCTGGAACTGTGTCTATAGTGTTAAACAAAGATGTCGAGGAAACGTTTATGCTGATAGCGGATGATAAAAAGTTAACCACAGCAGATTATTGGTGGTGTATTGAGTTTGTAGCCGAAACTCCTCAATTAGTTACCTAGATAAGTATAATGAATCAAGAATCATTTATCGACGTTCAACGTCACAGATACGTTCAAGTATGTGAGTGTCAAACTAAACTAAAAAATATCATCGACGATTACACGATAAAGGTAAAAAATATCGTCGTCGTATGGTTGTTATTGATATAATGGTATACTCGGTTTCTGCTGTTATTGCTGGAACTGGATTATTATTATCAACAATAACGATGACAGCACCTGCAGTTGTAACAATTATAGTTTCAACGGCAACAACATGTGCAGGTATTTTCAGTATTATCGCTAAGAAAATATCTACGTGTACGAATGATAAACTAAACGAGTACATAATAAAATTGCACACAGCAACAGCCGCATACACTAAATTATGCTCGTATATTTCAGCGTATCTCAGTGATGGTAAAATATCCGATGAGGAGTTCGTAACGATAATGAAAACCTACGATGAAGCATTCATAGTGGAACGCGATGCGTTCTCTAGTGACAATAATGGAAAGATGGAGAATTAAATAATAACGATAATAATAATGTCAGAGTCGCAATTACTTCAGCAGATCGTAGCTAATACAACGCCGTCAAAAACTACTATGATATCATTAAGTTCAACCAATCCTGAATTTAGCGTTAATTTTCCAACCGCAATTCCAGCAAAGGAAATAGCATTAGCGCATTACGAGTTTATTATAGTTGGCCTAATATTAGATCAAAACCGTTTGGTGGACAACAACCGAATAATTCACTGGTATTTGCGAATAAAAATAAACCGGATGGAACACCTGACTGGCAGGTTGTTGGAATTTCAACGGGCAGTTATCAAATAGAACAGATTAATGATGAGTTCCAACGCAGAATTAAATCTATCACAGGGAAAGAATCTAAAATAGCGATTACTGTTTATGAACCAACACTATCAGCGGCGATTGAAATAAATTCTCCTGATTATCTCGTAGATATTTATCAAAGTTCGATTAGATCCGTGTTAGGATGGCCTGAAGTTGCACCTGTTTATAATGGAGTTTCAGAACCAACTAAAAATGAGTTTAAAACGAGTGAAGAAAAATTCATTAAAGATTCAGAATATCGAAATAAATATCCATGGAATTATATAGCACTTAAAAATGATCCAAACGATGATACATACTACTTTATCGATTTTGACGGTAAAAGGATCCCCAAGATAATTAGATCAATATTTACTATTATCAAGAAGCCAGGGGCGCGAGATCGAGATAGTGTTGATGAAAAACTTATTAAATGGTTTTTAGATACTCTTAAACCTGAATACGATAAAACGTTTAATGATTTAAGAAATTTACTTATTTCATTATCACAACATTATAATGAAAGTGTAAAGCAGCAAATAATCGAGTCAATAAAACACTTAAATGGTATCTTATTCGATTTATATATCGCCGATCGAAGTATTATGAAAGCTACAACTACTGAATTAGATAGTCCTTACACAAGACCAAATTTGAAGCAATTATTTCTTAATCATTATAAAATAACAGAAAAAGATTTACAAACATTTGTTATACCAGATTTAAATAACGCTGAAATGAAGAAATCATTAAGTGATCTTATTGAAGAATATTATCCGGGAGTAATTGAATCGTGGAAAAAAATAGCCCCACCACCGGTTATACTAAAACACAATAACAATCCCTTTGGTGCCGGACGTCATATATCGCCAGGCATTGTAAACATAACAACAACAATTGCAGTCAATCTGGTATGTGATGTTATTGAAGGTAGCTATCAGGTAGATCTTTCTAAGTCTAGCCAGGTTCAGCAAGGGTACATATTATTCAGTTTTAGCCCGTTGGTTCCTCCCGGTTCGTTAATTGTATCAGAACCAATTAACCCCGTGTACCTGCGAGTTCATAATCCATTATTATCAAGAATACACTTTAAACTTACAGACCAAAATAATAGAATTCTGGACACGAGGAACGAAGAACTGAATATAAACCTGTATGTACGCTCATAGAGCGTTATCATAATGCGTTTTTATTATACAAAAAAAAATATCCGGATGTCTATTCTTTTTGTTTACATAAAATCCGTGCACAATGAAATCTAGAAGACTTTGGCTGCATATTGATTATTCCATAACAGCTGTGCGTAAAGTTATTTTAAGAACCGCTATATAACTAAATCAATATCCGCTGTTACGGCCCACGCATAGACTCAGTGTTATAATATATATTTTGGAAACTATAAAATCTCATTTTAGACAGAAAAATGATGTTTCAGTCCCTACGACAATCGTTTTCGTTAATTATTTAGTGATCTATCTGTTTTCTGTAAGCCGCTGTTAGTGAAGCAGCAAATATTTTATATATTACTTAAATTTAACTGTATTATTGATAAGAGAACGATGGCCGAAATGGTAAGACGGTTGGACGTAGATCGAAGCTCTACAGACTCTCGCGTGTTCGAGTCTCCAAAAATGCTAAAGATATTATCTTGCATTTGCGACTGATGCTTATCTAATTGGGGGAACCCGGAGAATTTCCTCGATATCCACAACAGACAAAATACACTCTCCTACCATACACCCTTGAGGGGTGTACCTTTTACACTCCCCGGGGTTTTGTATGGGGGGAGAGTGTACAAAATCTGTTGGACGTAGACAAGATTCCCCCCGTCATCACCATTTGTATATATTTCATAACCATACAATCATATGTCATTAGGATAAGTTTATGTTTGTGCCGTCCAAAATCAAAATCATAAACCATCTGTATATATTTATAACCATACAATCATATATCATTAGGATAAGTTTATGTTTGTGTCGTCCAAAATCAAAATCATAAACCATTTGTATATATTTCATAACCATATATCACACACAAAACAGCTCCCTGACAAAAAAAAAGTCATGGGAGCTAATATTTATTTTTATATTAAATATAAAAATAAATATATATAATGAACCATGAAAACATCAATGATATTATCTGTGCTATTAAAACACTAAAACATAACGGAATAAAAATATCTGATAATCTCGACCCTCAGAAAATTATGTGCGATTTTGAATTACTGCAACAAAGAAAATTTGATAATAAATATACACTATCTTCAGACTACAGATTTATAAAATTAATTTATCAATCCATGCTTGAATCACTAGCTATAGTAAACGACAATCAGGTAAAGCTATTTGCACCTCTTGCACGTTCTATCGAAAATATTAAATCCGAACTGTCTCACGAGTACGAAAGAAAAAAAGATTGTGGATAATCGTGTAATGCAATTAAGAAAGATTATGCTATCTGATTCTGTCAAAAATGATAATGACGCTGAGAGCAGCGACGGTGAAGATGGACCCTTGACAGAGTCAGTGACTGTAATTATGGCTAAACAAAATCCTTGGGAAAATTAACGTTTCAGTAGGTATCAAGTAATCATTTGGTAACATTAAAAATACGGTAGACTAAACGTATTGAAAATTTATTTTTTGTGTAAATCTTTTGGAAAAAGTAGATCTTGTAATTCCGTCTGCCACGTATTGTACCGATCGTGGTACTATGTCAAAATATTTGGCAGCAGAATTAATTGACTTGAACACAATTTCTTCACCATCTGCATTTACAGATTTAACAGATCTTGCAAATCGTGCGCCGCCAGTGTTTCCAAACTTACAGTTTTCACTTTGCGTGATAATACGTAGATTTCCAAGTGAGTTATCAAGTTTATTGCCGTTGATGTGGTCAACCACATACCCATCTTTGATTATTCCAAAAAAACACTCGTAGGTAAATCTATGTGATAAATAATTTTTATTTCCTTTGGTATTAAACGCAAGATAACCAGTATTGGTAACACTACCTACTGGTTTTTTCAATCTGCAGTTTCTAATCACGCCATCACGAGATGCTTCATAATTGGTAAGGATTGGATGTGACACAAATTCGTTATGTTCCATTTATATATAATACTATTTGTTTAAATCATTATTTTTTTTGAAAATCTAGCCAAATAATCTTCTTCGGTTTTTATAGGAGAGTCAGCGTTATATTTTTTATCATAATATCGTTTCAACTCTCTGTACTTTTTACCACCGCATTGCGAGCACAATTGAGTTTTTCCTCGCACTCCAGCACTACACACAATACACGGTTTTGGTCCTAGACTTTCATTTCTGACACATTGCATATGATAACTACAGTATTCAGTCACGCATGTTCTGTTACACGGAGACGTATAACCGATTTTTAACCAGTGGCATTGATTTGGTTGAATCATATACAAAAGATTAATGTTCAATTAAATATATATTTGCCTTAATTATAATATGGAAGAATTATCCGTAATTGAACCCTACGCAACCAGATTCGATCTTGACAGACTACCCGAGTATAAAATTAGTATTTCGATGCAAGATCTAGCTTTAACGAATATGGATATAACTAAACGTATCCGTGAGGCCAAGAAGGAATTTTGTGACGATGGTGCAGTTCATGCATGGTCAACTTTCAGGATAGGACATATCGTTAATATGATGAACGACAAACGAGGAAAAGTAATTATTAATCACCTTGATAATCAAAAATATTTTATTTTAATAAAATTTATTGTAAATATAAAAGAAGATATTTGGATTATTCGTGACAAGCGCGATCCAGTCCGTGTGCAGTCCGGGGGTAATATTGTTCTCTTAAATAACAGATCCAAACCTGGAATACTTATTGGCATTGATAAACCGTATTATGAGAAATCGTACCCTGTAACTGCGGTTGTCTATGGAATATTTCCGCTGAATGATAAACCTAATATTGCAGATCTCAAGCCAATGAAAATATCAAGAATAAACTGTGTAGCTGAACGATTTACAGAACATTTTACAAACGCGATACGTGGTAATGGTTTAACTGATTTAAGACGTAAAAAAATAAATACCTGGGCAGAGTCGGTTAAAGATACCGGAGCGTCTATCAGCGACGTTGCTGAGCTAGAGAAAAAATTAAGATTTCCAATAGCAGTAAAAACGTTAACCGGAGAGATTTTGTACAAACCGAAATATATAAAAAATGGAACTCCGATAGATATTATTGATCATAACGCGCACGCATGAACCTCAGCAGTAACAATATTTCCACGAGATAAAACGGTTAAATTTTATGACGGTGATATCTTTGATTTTATTAAAAATATTAGTAAAACCGATCCTGTTTCTGTTTGGTTATTTCAGAGTTCTGAGTATAATCATTATGATCAATTTGTACGACCTAATGGTGATATTTATCGTACAGAATTTCTCCATGAGGAAATGGAACATCTTGCGCAACGCCTTTGGCGTGAATATACCTCTGATGATGTCAAAGTTAGACAATTATTAAACTATGTTATTAGTTAACATATTATGGCTATGGTTTTTCATTCACCCTTCCTGCTGCTATGGTTTTTATCCAAAAATTATATCAAGTCCGTTGCGATATCTTGACCTAGGATCGTGTAAATTTATCGTTACAAAACCAAATGGAGCAGCTTGTGCTTTTGAAAAGAAATTTTTAAATTTGTTCATGTCCATGTCGCCTGAACACCAAGTATAATAAATATTTTGCAGCGTATGATTATCTACGCCATTGAACACAACCAAAATATTGCAGTTGTCTCTGATTACTTTTGGAATTTGTGTATATCTCCGTGTAACATAAATCACGTCTGTATTTTTATGTCTACCTCGTGAAAATATTCTAGGTGGATTTGATTGTTTGTCCAGCATAACATCATCATACACTACTAAATTATTAATGAATCCATCCAGATAATCTACAGATGGCGCTTCATCAATATCAGTAATAAAGTCTATGACATTGTCTTCATGTAACGATTTTGTGTTTTCATTAAAATCTTTAAGTACTTCGTAACATCGCTGATCATCTACAGATGGCGCTACTAAATATAATTTATCCCACTTCAGCCATCGTATTATTAGATTAAGCAATAATTGCGTCTTTCCACTTCCAGATGGGCCTATTATAATCATTCTGATAGAATTCGGAAGCGCTGGATGGTGTTTTACTGGTTCTTGTTTTCGTGTCGCAGAAAAGTCAATTATATCCATATAATAAATAATATGAGTCTATACTGTGTTCGATGCAGAGCACCTACCGATACTACTGAATTAACAACAATAACAACAAGAAATAAAAGACGTGCACTTACAGGCAAGTGTGTGAAATGTGGTACCAAGAAATATAAATTTATTCCAACAAAGACAGGTGGGGTGATATCGCTGCTTCGTTAGGAAAATTACCAGGAACTCCATGGGCTAAATATCCCGGTGAGAAACATTTACCCGGATATAATTATTGTGGTCCTGGAACTCGTCTCGATATCAGACTCGATGATCAAGATCAACCAAGACCCAGGAGAGTATCCAGTAAATAAGATCGATCAAGCGTGTCACGTTCACGATGTCGCGTATAAAAGTAAGGATTTGCAACACCGACATCTCGCGGATGTGAAATTGATTCACGCGTTAAATTCTATACCTAATAAATCTCTCAGAGAAAAATTAGCTAGTTTTCTAGTAAAAACTGCCATGAAAGGTAAACTGGTGCTAGGGGCTGGCAATTAATTATATAACTATCATAATGGAATCTGTTTATTATTCCCCGAGAGGATTCTGGAGAGGTAAGGCAGCGATTAGTAAACTCGCCGAAGCAGCAAAAGTTTCACGTAATGTCGCTGCATCATGGTTAGTACGACAGGCAATATGGCAAATCTTCCTAAGTCCACCTAAAAAAATTCATTACGCGCATTTTGATGTTAGTGTCCCTAATGAAGTTCATCAAGCGGATATACTGTTTTTACCACACGATACCATTAAAACACGTGGACGAAAATCACGCACGTACAAATACGTGTTAACTGTCGTTGACATTGCGAGTAGATATAAAGAAGCGGAGCCATTATCAACAAAGACAACATCTGAAGTTGCATCTGCGTTTGAACGCATTTATCAACGTGGTGGTCTACGATGGCCACGGTTATTACAAGCTGATCCCGGTAAAGAATTTCTTGGAGTAGTATCATCGTTGATGAACAAGCACAACGTTAAAATCAGACGAGGACATACTGAAATTCATCGTGATCAGGCAATCGTTGAACGATTTAATAGAACACTTGCCGAGCGGTTATTCGGATACCAATACGCAAAGGAAATATCTACTGACTTTAAGGATAGATCTCGTGAATGGGTTGCAAGATTACTGAGTGTGATAGCTGCGTTGAATAATGAAATTACTCGTGCAACTTCCATGAAACCTTCTAATGCGATCAAAAAAAAATATATACCCCGTAGCAATGACTACGGACAACGACGTGAATCTTTCTCTCAACCAGTATTAGGTAATGTTACAGTTAGATATTTATATGAACCCGGCGAACTTGAAGGCGGTAAAAAAAGAGCAACCTATCCTATCTGGAGCGTGACTACACATAAAATTTCTAGCGTGGTTAGATCCACTGGTAGACCTCCAATATACAGACTAAATTCTACAGCCCCTCAACGTGGATTTGTACGTGAACAATTGCAAATAATTCCTGCAGATACACAATTACCACCACGTTCAATTTTGTAAACGTCCAGAGCCTCGACGTCTATTACACTCAAGACAGGTCAGCATTACATTATCACGTATATGACCGAGATCACTATTAATTCTGTCTACGGTAAATTCCAGGGTAATAGATGAAATTACAAACAATAAAATTTAAGTTTGGCAACTATACATATTACTCAACATAATACGCTTAAATTTCAATGCAGACGAACATAGCCATATTGCGCATTTGACGGATGTGCTGAGTATTCATTTTGAAGCATTTCATTTAATTATATTGTCGTTGAAAATCATTATACATAATTTTCAAGTCAGTCACATAGAACAAACTCAATATATCTTCTACTACACGAACGATAAGAATGAAAGTTCTAATTTCTTACATTTAGGTGTACATTAAAAAATCAAATAGGTAATAATTGCTAAAAATGAGAGTGAAAAGAATGTAAAGATGTTGAATGTAGTAATAACGTGGTTGTCTATCGCTGACCAGTCTACAATGATAAAGTCCTAAACAATCAAAGAACTATACTGGCATCTACTGTGTGAGTTTTGAAACACGAAAATGTGCACATTTACTTTGACCAAATAAATAGCACCAAAGACCTACTTAAATGGTAACTGTTCAACTTTGTTAAAGTCTTTGCCTGCTAGACATGTTTCTCACTGACTCTTTGTTTCTAAAGATGTCAGTGGTCATTACAAGTATTTCCAGCAAGGTTCAATTCAAAGAATAACAAATTGAATATCAGTACCGTAAAAATAACGAAGGAATAGTAATAGATTTTCACGGTATGCCTGCACAGTTTTTTTTGGTGGTGCGGGTATTCTTGGGGTATTAAGTAAATACCTTTATTACTAAGACGGTGCAGTCTATGAGACCTCTGTAAATCGAGTTTGATTTGATGCATTGAAACAAAAGAAGACACGGCAGGTACGGAACTAGATCAAACAATAATCGTCCAGCACAATTTAGTCACTTACGTACGATGTGTGTGCTTCATGCCAGCACATCAATTCCGTTAGATCAACTGATGCAGTTACTAGATTTTGTTTGGTACAAAGACGTCGTAATGGTCATATATATAAGACTTTGAAAGATACATATTTGAAATATACCAAGACATGAACAGAACACGTTTGCAATTATTTAACAGAATAGAATGGTACTGAATAGCGAACAATTATCTCTGAACAGCAAAATTTCAGATAGACGTAAACAAAAGCAAAGTGTTTAGATGCACGTGGTTTGTTATAACGTAGATGCGCAGAGTTTGATTTTATACAGCGACATAACTTTATCTTGTTCTGTACACACCTTACAGACAGTAAGAGAGAAAGTAGACGCTTAAGGGTCAATACAAAACATACAACGATATGTACGGAAAATCGAGTACTTGACCAACTGTGGGAAGGCTCATTCGATGAGCTACACAGAAAAGATCTCAGCTTGAAGACTAAAGAAAAATTTGAATGATGAAATGCAAGATACTGATTGAATTGGTTTGGTTGGTGTTTTACGGCACATCAATACTTTGAAATCTAACTCGTGATGAGGCAAGTAAAGTGCTTTGTCCAATTACACCGGTTGATCCTGTAGATGAAAGTCCAACTCCTTAACCTCTAAGCTAATGCGATTTCTATCAAGAAACAAAGCTGATGTCGGAGACTGCGAAGTTCAAAGAACTATTTTTATGCAAAGAACTGCCTTTTTTATACAAAGAACTATTTTTTATACCAAGAATTATTTTTATACAAAAATACTAACTTTTACATAAGATATACCAACTTTAATACCCTCTCAGCACTGCAGAAGAAGGCTGATTTAACAGAGATAAACACTAAAGATTGATGCATGTAACCGACACCAAAATATCTTATTTGCTGATTTTATAACAATTTTATTCGATCGAACTAAATGATTTTATTAAAATAAACCGCACATTCATATAGTGTGATGACTTCGAAATACATGCGGATGTTGGATATTATGTTTCTCTGTACATGACATTATGTGGCCACTAGTCACATCAAAAGTGATATTACACATATTAAACATACAAAATTATGACATGGTTAATGTGAATAAATGTAGTAATGACGTCACGTGATATATTAAAGTCTCTCATCCTTAGTTAAAGACCAGTTCATTTCATTTTGAAATGCAAAAATGTTATCATCATGGTTGTCACGTCCCACTGGAATCAATGCATGAATTATCGTTATATGAGTTTCATGAAGTAATTTCTATCATTTTTGAGGAACTATGCATTTCTTAAAATGTCTGAAAAAGATTGAAATTGTGTTTTAAAAATGAAGATTTATTAATTTAAATAACGTAATCAAATTTGTAAGAAGTCTAGCCTGGACTTTATATATTAAACTTAATGATGAAATTATTGATTGCCCCTCGTATCTCCGGATATCTCAGTAAATCTTTCGATGAAGCCAAATTTAAATCGTTTGTTACCGGAAACCGAATGCATTCATTACAGACGAGTGAGATCATGTGAGCAAATATATCAAACTGAAGAAAGTGACAGAAATCCTATTCGCTTACTGTTAAAAGCTATTGAGTTTTCTCCCTTTGGAATTGTTAGCGTCGCTTCGAATTAATTAATTAATTAATTAATTAATTAATTTATAGAAAGGAATTTTCAATCATTAGTTTCATTACTGAACCTAGAGTTTCTATTAACGGGGAGGAAGAATAAGTATAACAAAGGTTATGAAATCTTGTTATATGAGACGAAGAATGTTTCATTTCTCTTAAATGTTTGACTGTTCATGAAAGAACCTTATAATTTGCTCTTGATTCCGTCTGCAATATCACGATAATCAAATTAGATCAGCACGATATAAAACACCAATCAGAGTTTCATATTTTTTTCGTCCTTTTCAAGTATAATTTTACAAAAAAAGTTTCATTTTAGTAAAAAAGAGAGGGTTCATACAAATGCGCATTGACTGTCACACGCAGAACGCAAGCATGTTCTGACTGTAACATGAAAAACAGAGACATGTGTAAGTGCTTCTGGCGAATGCCACTTGGGGTAATGAGGCGTGTGTTATTAGGCGAATTTCAATAGGGATACAGGGCAAAGTCACTAGAGGTACTAAGGTGTAAGTCATTCCGGCTAATTTCACTGTGGATACTCAGGTGTAAGTTCTATCGGTTAACATCGCTTGGGATACTGAGGTGTATGTGATTAGGCGAATTTCATTAGGGATACTGGACGAAGTCACTCAAGGTACTTAGGTGTAAATGATTCCTGCTAACGTCTCTAGAGTTACAGGTATGTAAGTACTCCCGGATAACGTCACTTGGGATACCGAAGTGTAAGTTCTACCGGCTAATGCCACAAGGGATACTGCAGAAGAATGGTCATCAAGAAGAGAAGGAGTTCTACATTCAATTAAAGATTCTGAAGACATGAAGACTTAAAGTCATGCAGGTCTAACCAATTAACCAGGGAATATTCCAATGCAGTCGTTCTCAAATTTTATCCTTCTTCTTCCCTTTCCTCTTCCATGGTTTCTGAAGCCTTTGTTATCTTGTTCTTTCTGCGGTTGTTACAGTTCTTTTTGACGTTTACTCAAAAAATATTCCGGCTTGACATAAACTAGAAACATCTTTGTTTATTTCTCTATTTGTTTCGTTTGTTTTGTTTTTCTTGCGTTGTTTTGTTTTGTTTAAAATTTTAGTGTTTTAGGACATTGATATAAGATAATCTGATTTAAATTTGAAGCCACATTGCATGGAATGGTTAAATATTGCAAAATGGACATTAAAGCTCTTTACCCTGCCCATACAGCAGCGACAGCAAAACATTACTACCAGCCCTGTCCCTTTGTGTTTGTGTATATATGTGAGCTGTGAACTACATGGAATTAAATCAAAGTTTGTAGACTTACTGGGTATGATACAAACATAAAGAAACTCTTGCATAATACAATTTGTCTGGAAATACCTGCAGGTGTTCTGGCATAATAAATAATTACATTATTACATACATGATCATTAGGATGAAAGAGTTATCTTCCCCAGTAAACTAATAGCTTGCCATATGTCGTATACGTGTACTGTCTGTAGGTATTCTTAATGAGTGAAGAGAACAGGTCAGAGGACTAGATTTTCATCATTCGAAGACCTGGATTCTTCTTTCTAATGCATTGTTCAGTCATGGTTTTCAGCTCGCTAACACAGATTTTCATCAGCATACGGCGTAAAGATGTCTGTTACTTTCCTGTACAGAATGAATGCTACTTTCAAAGCATGGAGAAAACTGAAGTTTTCTGATAGTTGTAACTATTCACTTTAACATGGGAATTCAAAAGTTAAATTGAGGAGCATTTATGTCAACTCACTGGCACTTTTCAATAGCGAGCATACTGGTTATTCACATCTCATATACAGAAAAATAATTTGCAAGCATGTTCTTTTCTTTTTTTATTCAGAAACATCAGAACGTTGGAAATTCAAGATATAAAAATCATTGTAAACTCCCCCAGTAAACAAACAACAACTAAAAATTCCTTCTTTTCTTATATTGCATGCAAAAATTTCATACATTGGTACAAACATATAAATCCCTGTACGTCGCATTGTGATAGTCATATAAAATCTCCGTTTCTTCTTTTTACAATTATTAAACTGTTTTGAAGCCACATAAGGATTTATATAGCTTGTAAAGCTATCGGAATTTGTCATTTTATAAAACAACCAGTCTACTTAAAAATTCATTTGATGACAATGGTATGCTAAGGCACTTAGTGTCTTCACTTAGCTTACCCGTACAGACCCCTTTCCCCAGCACATTCGAAGCCACATGCTGCTGTGCACGAAAGCAAAACCCAGCTTCAGAGCTCGGTTTGCAAATACCACGTAAATTATGTGAAACCGAGGAAACTCTTTCAAATGGTTTATAGCCAAAAGTAGATTATTGTCGAAATATATTGTCCATTCGTCTCCAAAGCCTTCCGGACTTGATGATCCGTGTCAATACTTTCTGACAGATTTATTGTCGGTTGAGAAGAATGTGTTCAGTGTCACTCCAGCTGTTTTTTTGTTTTTTTTAATGTGTTCATTAGCATGGGGTATTCGAATAGTTCCATTGCTATTTGGACTGCACTGAATTCCAGTAAAGAAAACAAGAGATAAAAATCTAGTCATTGATTTTTTCTTTCTTTTGATAGATGATCATTTTCAGGTTATCCAAATACTAAATTTAAAGAGTTTATTTTCATGCTAATCATAATGTTATTAAATGTTAAACACAGCAAAGTGCATATTATCTTTGACAGAGCTACACGCTTTCAAAGTGTAGTTCTCCCATTTTGCGGGACAAGGCATGATTTTCTACAGCGCCGTCTGTACACGCTTATAAGTGGAGAAAACTGCAAACAACAAAGATCCTGACCTGCCGTACCATAATCTGCCTGCAGAGCAGGGCCTATATTCTTTGTTCTACTGATTAATCCTAACAAACGGCACGGAGCCATATCTGCCGGTGCATTATGTGACGGCAGATCGGGGTCTGTGCAGTTTGCAGTTGGACTCGACTAATAAGCGAGTACAGACTGTATTCCAGCCTTATTATACACAGCTCATCACTGCCTAATCCGAACAAAATTCTTAGGATGATCAAGAAAATTTCCCATATATTGGGCATGGTCAAATATTTATTAGGAGTTGTTAAGCACTCGTAAACCCTTTATGCTTGTTGCTACATAAAAAATATCCCGAAGAACTCTGGACACGCAAACTCACTCCAGTGTAATTCGATCTCGTCCACAATATCGAAGAGTACAAACACAAATAATCTATAAAAATAAGTCTATTGAAGTAGTGTGACACGAACTTCTAAACTGTTAGTAATCACATAATTTTCTACCATAAAAATGGGGAAGCCACCTTTATCTCTGGGCAGAGCCCTATTCACATTTTAAGACATCATACCATCTCAGACTGACTCCATTGTAATATTATGAATAACACAAAACTCGGTCCTTTTAAATGTATTTTATTTAGTGAAAACTATTGAAAAACTTGAACGTAACACCATTGCTCAGTACAGTCTAATATAACCTAAGCGAATGAGTATCTGCGAAGGGTATATGGCCTTATTTACTAGCAAAATGTTCATAAATGACATTCTCCAACTACCTATTTACGACAAACAAACTCAGTCTGGTACTCGTACAGTATTCAGATATTGTACAGAATGTGAAATGACCGTGCAGGATGTGATCTGTAGCAGACTAATGTTTTTAGCTTATTGACCCGTTTTACTTAGATACTGTGAGAACAAATTCATTAGTTCATTTTTTTAAAGAATGGAAAAAAATCTCATCTTATCGAGAAAACGGGCATTGTCCGTTTATTTTTAACCTTGTGCCGATTGGACAATATATTGTAACACGTCAGGGGTCTAAACCCAGCTAGTATGAATTCATCTCAAGAGCGAACGGAAATATTAAACACGGTTTAACACACTGCGTAAGTTTGACTTGAAGTCGTGGTTTTCATTATTTCCAAGGACGTCAACACAACAATCATTCTCAGTTTAAAGGTTCTTCAAGCTGCTAATACCACAACTAATTGTTGTATAATCAAAGTAAGGACCGCAAATTTACGAGACTCTAATTTCACACTTGTATGGTATTTCTTCCTTAGTATGATCCAACTGTACGCAATTCGAAGCCGTAGATCTGTATTTCATGCCACGCACTTCAATTCCGTTATATCAGTTGATGCAGCTACAAGATTTTTTTTTTTTTGCACAAATACGTACTAATGGTCACATACATAAGACTCTGAAGGCTAATGATTTGAAATCTACCAAGGCATGGAGAGAATAAGTTGGCAATTAATGAATTGAATAGAACGGTAGTGAAAGAGCTAACAAAATCTCCGAACAGCATAATTTCAGATAGACGTGAACAGAAACAAAGTATTTACATGCACAGCGTCTGTTTTTACATACAGAAATAACTTTATCGAAATGGGTTTGTAACTTTCAGACAGCATGAGAGAAAGCAGACGCTAAATGGTTAATACAAAGCAAACAAGAATATGTATTGCCAATCGAGCAGCGGATAAACTGTGAGATGGATCCTTCGGTGAGCGATATGGATAATCAGTGAGATGGATCCTTCGGTGAGCGATATCGATAAACTGTGAGACGGATTCCTCGGTGAACGATATCAATAAACTGTGAGATTGATTCCTCAGTGAGCGATATCGATAAACAATGAGATGGATCCCTCAGTGAGCGATATGGATAAACAGTGAGATGGATTCCTCGTTGAGCGATATGGATGAAATAAAAATCTCAGCTGGACGACTTACATAAGGAATTTAATGATGAAATAGAAGACAATGTTTGGTTTGGTTGGTGTAAGACACTGTCATTTATTTATCTTAATGCTGTTAATTTCATGGCTTTATTATCTGAATTAGTCCATTTCCTGCTAATTGTCCTTGTGATTAAATCAACAAGTATTGTACCTTTCTAATGTCATGTTCTTTTTTTTTTAACTACACATTGGTTTTTATTTATTACAAATGTTCTTGTTGTCTTGATCAGTCTTAAATGAATAAAGTGTTTGATCTTAGTCTTACAAAACCTTTGGTTCGTTTGCTTGACATAAAATATTTTTTGCCTTAGATAGTCATATATGTCATAAAACTTCGGGATGTTTTTCGTAAATCTGGAAAAGCATTATGTCTCAAAATGAATACATGACAAATCAATATCAGACTTGATTACTAATAATCAATCACCGTATTTGGTATTTTAAACTTTAGTAGAATTTCATATATTACCCATTTAGATTACTCTAGTACTTTAAAGACACCGTAATTAATTATGTTAATTTATCTTCAAATTTACAAGAACGAAGCCATCGTCGATAATTATTCTCCTTGTCAGTGGTATCCCTTTCTGAACTTTGAACAATTCATTTTCGTCTGTATATAACTTTATTTCTATTATTTTCTTGAGATTTTTCATCTGTTTACAGAATACAGCGTTATTCATTACCCTCTTTATTCGTTTATAAGTCTATTCAAACTGGAAGCAGCAAAGATCCTGATCTGCCGCAGCATAATGAGCCTGCAGATCAGGATCTATGTCGTTTGTTCTACAGATTACTTCTAACACACAATACAGACCCAGATCTGCCGCCGCATCATGCGCCGGAAGATCTGGGTCTGTCCAATCTGCAGTTGCGCTCGTCTTATAAACGAGTACGTGCGGTAGTTGAAACAGTCTTTCTCAAAGTGATTATTACATTTTTGTCTCAAATTTGTCTTCATTCTGTAAAAGACAAATATGTGCATCTTGATCATTTACTAACTTAATTGTAGATAAAGCGTTTAGCTTCCGTAGTGAATGACATATTTCTCTTTTTCAATGTACAAAGCAATTTTGTTGCAGTTGGTTGTGTGCCCTTGTAATCATTTATCAGTTCTTTCGTAACTCTGACGAATCATATCCTTTTATGACTTATTTTCTCTGGCGTGAATGGATAGTTTTTGAAACAGTCATGCAAGTGAAAAGGCATCTCTAAATAATCTTCTAAAATGCAGTTCACAGACCAATGAAATGAACGTTTCTGTATAACTGAAATTTGTTCGTCAGATGCACATCTAAATTTTGTCAACTGATGTGCATTGGGTCATGATCCACTAACAGAGACTATTATCATCTTGTTACACAACGAATGACCCTTTTTTTTGTTTTGGTACTCGTCATCATTTTTGTCCATTCACCTTTGATAGAAATTGATACATAGCAGGCACGGTCGACGGCGTCGTCAACAGTTTAATAACATTTTCTTAAACTGTTACGACACTCTGATCTTAAACTAAGTAACAGAAAAGAGCGAAAACCAACAAATTTTGTAAAATTCAACAAATATTTTATTTACCTAGAATACAAAGCGAATATTCAAAAAGAACCTACATTATTCTGAATTAAATGTCATAAAAGTTTTATCATATGTCCAAATGTATAGAGTATTCCAAATAAATTCCATCGGTGTTCCGAATTAATTGCAATATTGAATGTGCTGATGTGCTATTAGTCTCGAATGTGTTAATGTACCAACTTTCTTGATATTTCATAGTTATATAATCCAGAATGCCCTTGAACGAATTCACAATAATCCCAAAATAGTGATTTAGTCATAAATCATTGAGCACTTTGAAATTCCAGTAAATGATTAAAACAAATAAATTAAATCCTCTCAACTGAACATAGCTAAAATTGATTTTACTAAGACTGATGTTACGATATGGAACGAGAAGTTCAGAAGTAAAAACAACCATTGATATCAAAAGCTTAGGCACAATAACAGAACCAGGATGAGGGTCATTTTCTCAATCAATTCGTAAACAACTTGTTCCATAAATATTCTTAATTTCGAAAAAAAAAAACCACATAAACCATGAACTCAACATCTGTAAACATGCTTTTCTCCAAGTAATAATGATCTCAAAATATAATCTAATAGCATTGACAAGAAATAGCAATATAATATGTTGTTTACACAAAAAAAATTAGTTATGTGGGCTGAAATCCTACCCTCATATACGGACAAAGTAAATCATGATACAAATTAAATATATATAATGAAACGACTTGATGAATCATCATATTTGAAATGAGCCTCTATGAAGCTAAGATAATTAATGCTGCGGCAAGACCGTTCTCTCCTTTGACTTTGGGATCAAGGTCACAGTCATAGAAAGTTTGCATTGAGGCTTTGGTTAAGGATTTTTCTTTGAGCATATTTCCTATGCCACTTGATGAAATTGTATGATATTTGGGATGTATCATTATGATGGAAACACAATTCATACTATTTAACACTCGCTCTCCGTTTAATCCCGGAGTCAAGGTCACATCATAAAAAAGTTACGTTTTGGTTTTAGTTCAAACTATTTACAGCAATACTAGGATTGTAGGGTCTATCGTTTAACTTTACTATATTGCCTCATGCAGTATTTATGATTTGATTCGGTATATCTATGTAATATCGTACTAATTTTACTTCTTATTTAACTCTCAGTCATGTCCTAGTCTGTTGAACGTTAACAATGTGTTGAACCTAATTTTTAACTTTGTACACCGACATTCTGTTATGTAGATGTAATTTAATTATTTGTTTGTTAGTTTTAAATTTTTTAAATTTTATTTCATTACATGTTATTGTAATGATAACTTTGTCTACTGGATTTGATATTTTTTTTTTAGAGATTCAGTTCAGTTCTGTTTGACCTGATAAACAACCAGTAGTTGAAACATTGTATCTAGTTTCTGCCCTTGATTCAGAAATCAGATAGAGTTCTAGTAAACAACTTTTTAAATTTTTTTTATTCATTCTAAGAGTAAGATTCATTCAGTGGAATCAAGACCATACCTAGAGTACGTGATAATTAGCATGTAAAAAATATTCTACGTGTTCTTGAAGGTGACCACGTGACCCTCATACGGAATCTGTTTTGCGTCTTAACTTACTGTATAACCGTTTTCTTGAGAAGAACTAGCCAGTTGGGTTCTAAATCTTTGACACCTAAAAGTGTTTTGTTGTGACCAGTTTGAGTTGAATTTTATTTTATGGAATTATTGATTCTTTCCCTGAAAAATGCTAGTGCTCATATAGAAATTCTTGGACCAGGAAATTTATCGAAATTTATTCAGAAATTCTAAACTGGAATATTCTTTTCTGTGATTCAACAAGAAGCTGTCGACACGGCAACACTTTGAAGGTCATGACATACGCCATCGCCATCCATTTTGATTTCATCGGGACTCGAACACATATTCACTAAGGATTTTTCATTGATAGGATTTCTATGTTTTAATTCTTGGATTAATGTTTGGATTTGATTCGTAAACCGTAAGTCCTTTTTCTCATTTTTACCTTGTTATTCTAGGAAAATAAATTATTTGTTAAATTTTACAAAGCTTGTTGTCTTCAATCTTTTCTTGTTACTATTTTATATACGAGCCTAGACACGTAACAATTGACTTATCGCCACTTGTCAATCACGCTGGATCAATTAATCAATCAGCGAGCGTAAATTAGACACACCTCCAGGCATTGCTTAAGTCCGCCATTTTCCTCCGACAAGCTGCTCGTAGCAACAATGAATTGATCATGATATGTATTTAAAAATTTTGAAATGATTTATTGATTTCTCGATCGATAACAGTGAAAACAAGTCTTGTAATTCTGACAGTCAATATCCAGATCGTCTAAATGGAGGAATTAGATGTATTCCTTTCCCGAAACACAGGCGAAACTTCGATGGATAACGACTTGTCGCGTGTACGATCAGCTGAATAAAGACACAATTGATGGCAATTACAACGTGTTTGCATAAAAGTATGTCCCGTTGATAGCTTGAAAAAAAACAAGAAATTGAAATTGAAAAATATATATGTAAAAATTAACTTTTCAAGAATATGGGTGGAGAACCCCCTAACTTTCGGACTTTGATATATATTATTTATTCTTGTATAGGAAGCACTGAACCCAAGGCTGCATTATTTTAAAGTTTGAAAATTTACAGTTTAATGTTGGCTTGTCCCAAAATAAATTATTTATCGTCTCGATCTTTCAGATACTAGAGTGACGCTTTACATATTGGGTTGAAGGAGGGATGGGGATACAAAAATGTAATTAGTAATAAAGAAATACGAAATAAAGGTTTCAAATAATTATCTTCCGATATATTAAACATGCATTTACATGTTTACATCAACAGACATCATTAATCAAAATTCCATCTGACTAACATAGCAGACCTTAAGATTATTATGTACAACAGTATACTTCTAAACAGTAATTATTTACGATTTTGTTATTAATTTTTAATTTATATACTTCCAAGGCAGCATAAACATAGGTCAGATAAAATTAACAAGGATAACATTATATGCTAAATACATCAGCATCTTTTGGAGCAAATTTCCTTTCATATGAATAAATTCTTAAACAGCTTTACAATTGATTGTTATTATTTACTGAAATAAAACACTTAGGTTATTAATGTACGAACTTAAACTACATACATAAATGTTGTTTACTGCAGTATAATTAATGCAACTTTGTAATTTTATATTTTTAAGGATAATACAAATCACATTAAATAAACATATCACGTAAACTGAAACATATTTCTTTGCCAAATACTGCATGTTTGTCGGAGGTTAAGTCACGTGATTTGGTAGGCGGAGCGATCTGTCGTCTGGCGTAAGGTCAATTTCTAAACTCTTCATAAATGCCATATAGCATGAATGCATAATTTTCAATTAATCAATATATAGATCTCCAAGTGTTTTTGTGTTAAAATGATGAATGACATCTTGAATATACTGGTAATAATCATCTGATTTATTTTGATTGCTGAGTGATAAGTACAACATTTATTTGGGTGGTATGGCCGTTTCTGTCCGTAATGTCTGCTTAACTGTTATTAAATTAACGGTTACAAATTTTATTTCCAATCTATCTTTTATTTTTGTTGTCACTAGATACACAATGTTTAAACATTTTAAACATGTCAAAGTGTCTTTGTCTTTCTATTTCAATCATTCTAAATTGTTTTATGAAATATACTTCATCTGTTTCACAGACATTTACAAATACGTTAAATTCTTGTACAAATTTTTCAGTGTCATTTATTTAACACTGGGCGTATCAATATGAATAGCGTTTACATATCACTTATTGCATTAACAATAAGTTTATCCGATTGTTCTAGTTCTTGGTTTTGTTCACATCGTGTCTGTTCTACTCATTAATACCATTTTAGTTTAAGACATATTAAAGGGCGCTGTCATTGTTTCTTTTGCATATCATGTAACAAGTATTTAAATCTATGTTTAACTATTTTGTATTTTGTGTGACATCTAGCTATTAATTTCAAATTTTCAGCGAAGTCCCATCATGACCGTATCCTGTAAATTACTACGGGCCATCTCCGGAGTTTTGCACACACGTGGCCGCAAACAGGGTCAGGATTCCTCGATTTTTCTTATGGTGATGCGAATCTGAAGAAATGACTAATATCCTTAGAACTGATTTGATGTTATACTCCCTTAGACTAAATTAGTTCAATTCAATTACCTTGTCATACCTGACGAAATAGCGAAACGAAAGTAGTACAGTTACTCTCCTTCTTTTGCTTTATTTTGTGCTAATTGCGCAAATTATGCTGACTTTTTTAGATTACAAATTGTATAAGCTACGGAATAAATTGTTTTGTTTTCTTGTTGTTTTTTTGGGGGGGGGGGGCGTCTACCAATTATCTCACTGCTTTGTCTTAAATGCAAAATTAAAATTGTCTACTCTAACATAACTGCAAAAATTTGGCCTTGTGAAAAATTCTGTGTTCAAATCAGGCTTTTGTTGTTAGTATTCAAACAGATTCTGAACTCAGTTTATCAGAAACGAAGTGCGATATCAAAGTATTTCAACGTTAGTGACACAATGGTTTTGGTCAGAGATTTCCGCCCATCAGAGTTATCATGATATTTACCTTTGGATAAAAAATGTATTACGCCCTAGGTTTTCTCATGACTAACGACGTAATTCACCTCATGTATCACGCCCTAGGTTTTCTCATGACTAACGACGTAATTCACCTCATGTATCACGCCCTAGGTTTTCTCATGACTAACGACGTAATTCACCTGCCAAACTGACACGCATTATTTTACACACAAATTGACCATTTTCTACTTGGATGGGTGCCGCAAATCATGTGTGAGTTCGCAGAAGAAACTATCATACGTATCCAGACAAAACAGGAAAAAGTTTACGCTTGTGGGATCAGATTTGTACAAGGGGCTCAGTAAGCCTTGTCCCTCACACGGATCCAGTTCCCTTGGGTTAATTATTTCCTTTCTTTGCCTCATACGTGAGGAAAATTTTTATCTGTCACATTTTGGACTTTTCATTTAAGCAGTGTCGTTATATACCCATGCATCAGCATACAAGGGTACAGGTAAATCGTTAACGTTTTGCTTCTGATACTTATATAATAATAAAAATTAGTATTTTATTAGGAAATAAGTCAATATGGAATTATTTCATACTCGTTTTAAGAAGAATATAGAGGAAATTTCAGCATCTGCACAATGCAAGGTTCTATAAATCAGAGCTACTTGGCGGCTTAGAGATTTTGGAATTGATTATGAAGTACTTTGTACTCGAGATATCCATTTTATATCTAAATTGGAGATAACCATTGTATATCTGAATTCGAGATGTCCATTTCATATCTGAATTTACAAGTCCTATTAGGTTATATGCATATCGTTATCAAATTATTCGAAAGAAACTATGAAAACAAAACTGGTAATGCAGCGGATATTGAGTAACTCAAAACGCTGTAAATAGCCATAGAAAATTGGCTTATATAGGCATTACATGAGTATCAGAAAGAAATCTTAACAAAATGGATTATATTTCAAAAGAAAGGATAAAATGACATATATTATATCAATGTCTTGTGTAAATTTAAGTTTAAATGTTATTTTTCGTAAGATTTGCTGCATGCCTCCCTTAAGTTTCTGAACAGCTGAACAAAATCTTTTAATATTATAGGTACATCCATGACAAAAATTGTCCCAAATACAGCAACAAGAAGAGCCACGCCAACTATGCCGATACTGATAGCAGAGGTCCTGCTATCGGATGCACTTGTCTTTTTTCGGATATTAGATGAGAGTTCCGTCTTGTTAACAGTTAGCTGCCTTTGAATTTGAACAGAAATAGCCTCGAGTTCCAGATCTGTTAGGTTGGATCTATGTTGTATAAGCCTACAGTCGCAGAAGCAGATATTACTGGTAGTGCTAGGTGACGGATGTGTTGTTTGTGCTGGTAGATTTGTTGTGATTCCTACGTTTGTTGGAATTGTGTCTGTTGAAGTTTTTTCTAAAGATACAGTATCGGAGACCGATGGAGCTGTGTCTATCGACAATGAGGTTAACGACGAGGCACTTGCCACTGAGGACATTGGTGTGTATGTCGACAATGGGGTTATCGACGAGGAACTTACTGACACCGTGGGTGCGTATGTCAGCAAGGGTGTTATCAACGAGACAGTTGTTACTGACATCGTGGGTGTGTCTGTCGACAAGGGGGTTATCAATGAGACACTTGCTAGGGCCGTGGGTGTGTCTGTTAACAAGAGGGTTATGGACGATCTACTTTCTACTGGGCCTGAGGAAGCTGTAGTACTGGAAACTAGACCTGTTAACAAGGGTGTTGTCGACGAACTACTTTCTACTGGGGCTGAGGAAGGAATAACTGGTGGTGTAGTACTGGTAGCTAGACCTGCTAATGGCGATGAACTTGTTGATGGACTTGATACAGCTGTACTTGATCCTGTAATATGCAGTTTATAATTATAGACCTTAAAACTATATTATGTCAGTTATCATGCAGCTTCCTGCCGACATTCCTACTTGATGAAGATCAACTAACCAAAACATTTTATCAGTACGCATGTACCAGTCTATCTACATGTATGTATGTATGTATGTATGTATGTATGTATGTACGTATGTAAGTATGTATGCAGGCCCAACAAGAGGGGGCGGACAACCAGGGATCGGGTCCCGGGCCCGTAAGGGGGCCTGGGCCGAACAACCTTTTAATTTTATAAAAGAAACTTTTTTGCTTGAACAAGAACTAGGAGAGGCCCGGGTGTTTCTTACCCCAGGGCCTGTGATCGCTCTCTACGTCCCTGTATGTATGATGTCCCACCCAGTCACATTATCCTGACACCAGGCCGACCAGTCCTAACACTAACTTCTTAATGCTGAGCGCCTAGCGAGGCAGTAGTAGAAGTAATATGAGGTTTCTATTTCAGAGACCCCCTACCCCCCAAAACGTTATACGTTAGCATTTTTGTCAGCAGCCTTTTTTAGCTTAAAATGATGACTTTCATATTTCTGACAAAAATATGTTTTGTCGGGGTAGGGGGTCTCTGAGATAGAAACACTCAATTACTTCTACTACTATTACACTCTAGAAATTATTTTTATAGTTTTAGACAAAATGTCATATTAAACAAATGAAATATATATATATATATATATAATGTCTTATTATAAACCATCAGTACGACATGTTGGATTTGATCTGACAAACAGATTTTGTAAGAGATTTAATTCCATCAAATCAGCCTCAGGTTATACTGGTATTAAATCTAAAATAACAAGCGATTGTATTAAAAAAGTTGGATATCATATATCGCCAAAATATGGATCAGTTTGGTTATTCGCGGCTGAAAATGATGTGAGAATAGCGGGTTGGGCAGATGATGTGATGACATTTATTGATAATATGGTTGATATTTTATTTGATAACGATATTTCTAAAGCTATACAAAATTAAACATCTACTGTTGTAACCCATATTTTATTATAATCTTTTTCATATCTGCTAACTTTCATTGGCAGAATATCTATTAACATACTGTCAATGATACGAAACTCTCGTATTAAATCGTCCATATCATATTTTATACCCCGCAAGTAAGATCGAATCTGATCAAGTAATTTTTTATAGGTGATACTTGCTGTTTTACAAGCATTTTTTTTAGTCGCAAGTCGAGTTCAATTTTTTTACACGCTGTTGCAAGAGAAACACCGACACCAGATATTATTAACAAAAACTTGAAATTATACCAGAGTTGGTATGATCAGAGGTAAATATGATATTACTTGAAGTATTTTGGTATAGTATTTGTAACATTTTTTATACACCAAAGTTTTTTATGATAATATTTGTAATATTGAATTAAGGCGTCCACATCTTGTTTTGGAATGTTTTCTGAAATATGATTAAAATCGACTATATTTTTTTTCATTATATAATATTTCTTTACAATAGTGTCATCTAGGTAACTAATTGAGGAGTTTCACATACAAATTCCAAACACCACCAGTATAATGCTCTGGTTAAATTTTTATCAGATGCTTCCAGTAGAAATGTTTCTTCAGCATTTTTATTTATTATAACAGATACAACTCCAGAAAAAGTATTGATTGAATAACGCCATGGAAATGTGGTAAATATACTGAATTTTGCCATGCTAAATATGGACAGCCTATATATACCAGTGACTTCTGCGGTATGTTTGAGAGTGTTATCTTGCAGTGTCCATACTCCTAATCCTGATGCTACTGTGTATACTACGTTGAAGATCTGCTTGTGAGGAATTCCAGCAAGTAACTTTGTTACCAGATTTGTTTTTTCAATGATATTAGGTATTCCATTAATAATGTCGTTTAGTTTTGTGTTAATGAGAGAGTTTAATATCAACGGTTGGTGGAGTTCCAAAAAATTCATTAACAGATCTGTTTATATTTCTACGAAAATTCAGGAACGTTTGTACGTGATTGGAAAAATCAGTTTTAAATGCGTTAATTTCATCATTAACTGTTTTTATTGCCGTTACTTGATTACTAGCGATCTTAATGTTGCTATCGTCGACGTATTTCTTTGTTGCTGCGTCAAAATCTGTTTCTGGTGTTCTAAGATTATTAATACCATTATTGTTCATGTTAAGGAATGCGCGCATTATACCACCGTTGACTAACACATACTTAGATTCTTGATCGTCGACGTATTTTTTTGTTGCTGCGTCTGATTCTACAGTTGGGTCTCCAAGGTATGTAATTTTTTTTCCCGACATGATAATATTACCTGTAACTGTCCCACCTATTTTATCAAGTTTGTTATCATCAACATACTTTAACTGCAAATAACTTACCGCTTGAGTTTGATTTAAATTTGCTGGCGGATACCTGGTCTCCAAATTTATAATTTTTTTTCCTGACATATCTAAGTTACCGCTTAAAGTTCCACCAGATTTATCTAGTTTATTATTGTCGACTGATTTAAGTTGTGCATAACTAACGGCTTGTGTATTAACAACATTTATTGGTGGATAATCTGTTTCTAACTCTAATACTCGTTGATTTGACATAAACAAGTTTCCCATCATTGTGTCGCCGGATTTTTTTTAGATAGCCTGATAAATCAACTTTGCCGTCTGTTGTACTTTCAGCTGTTGAATCTCCTACTAATGTTCCAAATTTTGAATAAAAACGCATTATTTATTTATCGTTTGACAAAAATTATATAGCATAAAATTATATAATAGTAATGGCAAAATCGTCTATATTAAATTTTGACACAGAACGTTTGGTAAAACATAAACATAACAATGAACTTCCAGATTGTCATTATCTTATCGTTGGGAGAACCGGATCGGGAAAAACAAACTTACTTATGAACTTGCTTCTCGGAGATAATTTTAACTACGATCGCGTTTATATTTACACGATTAACCCGCAGCAAGATAAGTACGAGCTACTTAACAATTATAATGACAAACTTCGCGATGATCTTGAAGCTGGCGAAGAATTTTTATTATCAAACAACCAGAAGATCTTATTCCAGTTAATCAACTTGATTCGTCCGAACATAAGATAGTTGTTTTTGATGATATTCCGCTAAACAATGAGGAAATGAATAAAATCAGATAGTATTTTTCACTGTCGCGAAATAAGAAATATAATTCTATTTATCTCGCTCAGTGTTTTTATAATATTGATAGATTTATTAGGCGAAATACTGGTTGTTTTATATTATTTCCAGGACTTGACAATGTTGACGTTAGAAATATCGCGAACGAGCAATGTGGTGATGTAATAAAAGATAAATTTATTGAGTTATATCATCAAGCAACGGCAAATAAATACGACTTTTTTTTGTTTGATAAACTAACAAATGATACGTGTAAAATGTTTCGATGTTGTATTGAAAAATATCTACAGTAATTTTTATACAAAATAGTATATAATTAATGGAAAGACAAGCAAAGTACAGAAAACATATAGAAGATCTAAAAAAAACTTGCGCAATCTCAGGCAAAATTTAAACAGCTAGTAAAGCAAGCACGACGTGGCCAAGTAGTTGCAGCAGAAACAACAGCAGCCGCCCTCAAACCAGTTACTGAGGCTTTACTTGGAAAACAACCTGAAACTGGTCAACTATCAGAAGAAGAACTTAAACGACTACAGGAAAAAGGTTTACTTGGACTAGTTAAAGAACAACAAGAAGCAGCTGCTGGAAGAATGATTGAGAGATCTGATGCGGAGAGAAAAAGATTAGCTGAGGCACTTGTAGCAAATATCGCTGATCCAATTGCAAGACAAACTGAATTAGATCGGCTAATAAATAATCCACTAGAATTTGAACGAAGACTGGCAGGTTTAATCACATATGAGATTAAAAATATTTTAACAAATGTATCAGAAAGTTTAAAGGATATTGAAAAGGAACAAGAAAGAGTTGGCCAGTTAACGGTAAAGTTTATGGAAGTTGAAGATCAAATACGATGGTATATAAAACTAGCAAATAATAAGATAACAAATGATGAATATGATAAATTTTTAGAGAAAGAAAATATAGAAGATATTGATAATATAAATGGAGTGATGAAGAATTAAAAAAATTAATTGATAAATTAAATGTAATAATGGATGACGGTGTTACTGCTAAGAATAAGTTAAACACAGTTACAGAAGAGGTAAATATGGTTCCACTTTACGAAAAAATTAGATATGGTATTATCGCTACAATGGTTGGAAAAACAGCAAGAGCCAGTAGAACAAAACCTTTTGGTAAGAGGTGGAATTTTAAAAGAAAATTTGAATTATTCGATAAAAATCGTGTAGAAAAAACAGGAACAGGAGTTTGAATATTTTCATCAGTTACTGAAATGATTGGCAGATTAATGCTATTGATATCATCAAAAGAAGCTGGAAATGTTGGTGCTGAAATTGACAATGAAATTATTGACATACTCGATAATTTGAGGTCGGAAAATTTATTAACATCTGACGAATACGAAACTTTACACCTTGATTTGATATCAGATCAAGGCCACTTAATCGCGGCGATTTAATTTTATAAAAATATAATGATAAATGTCAGCAACATTATTACTAGACTCTAGCCAATCTGATAAAGATAGCGCAAATTTTTCAGTGAAGTATATTCCGCCAATAGAACTAGATCGCGAAAAACAATATGAAATTGGACTAATTTCCTGCACTTGTTGGAATGCTATGGCTAACGTAAAAACTGGAGTAAACGATGAATTTTCATTTAGTGTTCCTATACGTACTCCACCATTTGTCGCGTGGAAAACAATTAAAATTCCACAAGGAGCCTATAATATTACTGATCTAAATAAAATAGTGAAAGAACTTATAACAAAAAATAAAGGTATAGCTGACAGTTTTGAGCTTACACCAAATTATAATACGTTACGCGCAAGAATGAAATTAAAAGATATAACAGTTAGTCTTGTATCGCAAACAAGTATCGCACCACTGATAGGATTTTATAATTATGTATATCCTGCTCTTAATCGTGATAATCCCGAAACGTATGAAGGTGAAAAGCCAGTAAATATAACTGATGTAAACACAATACTGATAAATTGCTCTATTGCATCTCGTTCTTATTCAGCTAAAAGTAGTAAAGGACAAACGATATACAGTTTTTCACCAGAAGTTCCACCAGGATCTCTTATGCAAATTAGTCCACGTCATATTATTTATTATCCGATAAATGTTGAAAATCAAATAACAGAAGTAAATATGCAGTTGACAGATCAGTCTGGAAGACAGTTAGATTTTAATAATGAAATTGTTACTTATTATTTACACCTACGCGTTGCGTAGGGGCGTTGCATAGGCGCGTTAGAAAATAAAACAGAGAAACTCTAACAAATTCACTGATTTTAATAAAAAAAAATAAAATAATATTAGTGTTTTATCACGCTCCGACAAACTTTAGAATTAAATAAAATGTTGTTTTTTATCTAACATTTTTATAAAAATGTCAGCAACATTATTATTGGATTCTAGCCATAAAAATGATAGCGCAAATTTTTCAGTGAAATATATTCCACCAATAGAACTAGATCGTGAAAAACAATATGAAATTGGACTTATTTCTTGCACTTGTTGGAATTCTATAGCTAATGTGAAAGCTGGAGTAAATGATGAATTTACAATTGTTGATACTAATACATATACTCATTCAGATGGTAAAAGACAATATAAACATACATCAATTAAAATTCCACAAGGAGCCTACAACATAACTGATTTAAATAAAATAGTAAAAGAACTTATAACAAAAAATAAAGGTATAGCTGATAATTTTGAGCTTACACCAAATTATAATACGGTACGCGCTAGAATGACATTAAAAAATATAACAATTAGTCTTTATCACCAACAAGCATCGCGCCACTAATAAAATTTGATCATTTAAATTATTTTTCTTACGATATTCCCGTAACATATGACGGTGATTATCCTGTAAATATAACTGATGTAAATACAATACTGATAAATTGCTCCATTGCATCTGGTTCTTATTCAGCTGAAGGCAGCAAAGGTCAAACGATATACAGTTTTTCACCAGACGTTCCACCTGGTTATCTTATCCAAATTAGTCCACGTAAAATTATTTATTATCCGATAAATGTTGAAAATCAAATAACAGAAGTAAATATGCAGTTGACAGATCAATCAGGAAGACAGTTAGATTTCAATAATGAAATTGTTACTTATTATTTACACCTACGCGTTGCGTAGGCGCGTTGCGTAAGCGCGAGCAATAGCAAACATATTTTCTGAAAGATTTTACAACAAAATTATACAACCTCAGATATAATGAAACAGAAAAAAGTTTATAGAAGAAAAATAGTAGGAGGATTTTTGGGAAATATGTTTTCTAAAATTATGAAAAATATTGCAGGAGTAGCTCATAAAGTTGCACCAATTGCACTTGACGCATCAAAAGCTTTTGCAACTGGAGCTGCATCTGCTGCTGGAACTGCTGTGGGGCAAAAAATAGCTGATAAAATAAAAGGCACACCGCAAAGCGGATTACCGCAACTTGGTATACCGACAATCAAACAAGCTATTTCAGAAATAGCACCAACAAAAGAAACTCAACGCGCAATGATAGCAACGACAAAAAAGCTTTTATCACCACGAGGAGAACAAATTATACAAAAATTAATATCTAAAGTAACAGCGCCGCAATAGCTTCGCTATCATTGATGACAAAATTTTGTATAACCTAATAAATAAAAAAATGTCTGTAAAAAATTATCTCGATTTAGCAGAAATTTATGACACAGACGACACAGTAACAGAATTTGAGTATGTTGAATATCTTGATGAAAATTCCAACGAACCTAATAAGGCTGGCCAAAGAACATTTAATACTAGAGACGAGGATGTATTTCTACTGCCTCATAAAGCAATGTTGGAAGTTCGTGGTCAGATTATGACAGTGGCTGTTCCACCTGCCGCAATTGCAGCTGGAGTAGAAGTAGCTCTTATAAATGACGGTTGGTGCTTATTTAAAAGTGCTAAATATCAGCTGGCCAATCAAACTGTCGAAGATATTTCAAATCACTTACAAGTTGCAAGTACAATCTTAAATATTATTTCATTTTCCGACGATTACTCCAGATCAACTGCAACTAATATGATGTGGTTTAAAGATACTGGAATTGGAGCAATAATTCCTGCGCCAAATGAATTTATTTCAAAAGGTGTTTTAGCACACGGAGCTGATGCTGCCGCAGATCTCGTAATTGTAAGAAATTTTCTTATTTTTAACGCTGATGTTTTAGGTATAGCCGCACCAGCTGCAGGCGCTAACGTAGACGCTACAAGAATTTCACTTACTGCTGCTTGTAATAATCTTGGTATAGCACCACCAGCTGCAGCTGCTACTGCCATCGAAATGTTGGATTTAGTTATTGACACAATTGGATTTCGAAATAGACGTTACAATGATGGTTATGCTATGAGAAAGACACTTGCAGCAGAATCACGTCAAATTACAATGATGCTACCACTAAGTACAATATTTGGCTTTTGCAGGGACTACAATAAAGTATTTCGTGGAGTTAAACATAAGCTTATTTTAGATCGATCAGATCAAAATGATTGTTTATTTCGACATGGCGGGGCTAATGTACAATTTGTTGTAAACAAACTTGCGCTGTGGATGTCAAGAATAACTCCGTCAATCACTAAAATGGCGGAATTAAATAATATGCTGGAAAAACACACAAAACAGAATTTATTTTCAGCAACATAGAATATATCAAACAGCAGTTCCGAATACCACTGACTACACATGGCGAGTTACAACGACACCAAGTGAACAAAAACCACGGCAATTATTTGTTGTATTTCAGAGACAAGATCGACGCAATAGCCAACAACAAAATAATGCGATATTTGATAATGCTGATGTTAGACGAATATATGCTAGAATAAATTCAAAACAATATCCAGAACGAGCGATAGAATGTAATTTTGCAGATGACGCTAATAAAAATATTACTAGACCGTACATGTATTTACTCGATGCAGTGCAAAAATATCAAGATGTTGGAGATGGATCTCAGATATCAGTAGAAGAATTTCGTACACTTTATCCGATATTTTATTTTAATGTTAGTAAACATGGCGAGCGAGCTGTAGACAGCACAGCTGATATTGAAATTACTTGGACACTAGGAGCAGCTCCAGTAGCGCAGTTAAACGTGTATGCGTTAGTGATAAGCGATAGATTTGTTACAATTGACTCTGTCGGAGGTAAAATGACAGTCCAAGTTTAAAGTGCTTTAAGTTTAATCTGTAATCGTTATATAAGATGACAAAATATATTGTAAAAGAAATACATTTGACTGATGGTCAAGTTAAAAAATTAGCAGCTGCTGTTGCAAAACAGAGGCAAGTATCATTAAAGGTCAACCCAAGAGACTCCTTCTCTCACGCCCAAACAGGTGATTTAACAAAATTGTTGTTAACCAAAAAACAAGTAAATAAATACGATCGCAAAAAACCTTTTGTTTTAAATTTAAGTGCTGCACAAATAACTGCGATGGCAAAATATGGCGGTTTCTTCGGTCCGGCATTATCTGTGATAGCCAATACATTACTACCTAAACTTTTGCCAGTGTTAGGTACATTAGGATTAGCAGCAGCGTCTGGGGCAATATCTGGCGCAACGGAAAAGGCACTTAAAGGTAATGGTATTGTCCGCGGCAGTGATATAAAGAAAATTTTCGTATGAGTAATCGATGGCAACAATTTTTTGGTTTAATGTTTCGTATAAAAGTTCGATGGTAACAATTTTTCAGTTTAATGTTTTGTATAAATGTTCGATGGTAACAATTTTATCTGACTGATAAATATAATGCCAAAACGAAAAACAACAACGAAAAGAAAGACGACGAAAAAAAAGGCACGACAGCGAAAAGGTGGATTTCTTCCAATAGCCCCGTTACTAGCGAGATTGGCAGGAAGTCTATTGCCAGGTCTGTTAGGACGAGGACGAGGATTAATGTTGCCAGGAACAAGGTCGCGTTAAGTAATTTTGATATACTTGACAAACTAAAAAATGTAAAACATTTCAGTGGAATTTATTCCAAAGATGAACTTATGGCGATTCCAGCGCAAGTGACACCATCGTGTGTTATAAATATACAGGATTTCAATGACGGATCTGGCACATATTGGGTAGCTGTTTTTGATAACAATTATTTTGACTAGTTCGGAATTCCACCAAGTGACGCAGTAAAAAAATATATGAGCAGAATGCAGGAGACGAAGTCTCTTGCGAAAATAATAAATTATTCGTCTAATCAAATTCAACCAGTTGGAACTTCCGCTTGTGGATATTATTGCGTAATGTTCATCAAACAGATGACCAAAAATCCAGATTTTTTAAAGTTTATTTTGCAATTTGATAAAAGACCTTCTCACGCTAATGATGAGATTGCATTTAATTTTTGTAAAGCTACCTAAAGATTGCAATTAATTTTATCTAAACTCCTTGATATAATCAAGGAATATAACAATGTCAACATTATTGTCTTAAATGTAAAACTAAAACAGAAAATAAAGACGAAAAAACAGAAAAAAAAAACAAAAAATAATAGAATAATGCTGAAAAGTATTTGTGCAATCTGCGGAAGAAAAAAAGTATGTTTTTGCCAAAAACAAGCGGAGCGGGTTACCCTCCTGACGTTGTAAGGGAGATTATTTTAGTAGACGACTAAATAAATAATGACATGCGGCTGCGATTGCGATAGAGATTTATGTCTTGAGCAAAATAAAATTGTTACATATTGCCAGAAATGCAAAAACAGAGAAATAATTGGAACAGGTATAGATATACATAAATTAATTGGCAAATTGCCGAGACCAAAAGGCGGTTGGACATTGCCAGGCCATAAATATACAGGTCCATGGAATCCTCTTGATGAACAACTTGACGAAAACGATAATCCGCTGCCAGGACAAGAGCCTTACAATCAAGTTGACGCAAAAGCAATGCGCCATGATATCTGCTATAGAGATATTGAGCTTCCTGGCAGCGATCAAAATAAACACAGCTGCGATAAAGTAATGTTAGACGAACTTCGTGAAATGAAACCTGCAAATATACGAGAACGTATTGACCGAAGGCTGGTCCAGGGTTTTATTGGAGCAAAATATAAATTAGGACTAGGTAAAGAATTGTATGATGATCTTGCCTTGGAGACGCTAGCGTCTCAACTACACAGACCTAAAAAAAAATTTTCCGCGACGTAAAGTTGTCGCAAATGCCGTTGATGACATCTGGGCGATAGATTTAGTTGATATGTCAAATCTAGCTCAATTTAATGTTGGCGCTGATGGCGCTCCAAAAAGATATCTTTTTAATGTTGTAGATGTTTTTAGCAAATACGCGTTTAGTATACCAGTTTCGGATAAAACAGGGATCTCGATGACTGATGCGCTAAAACAAATAATAACAACTACAGAAAGAAAACCAAACAGAATCTGGACTGATCATGGAGCGGAGTTTTTTAATAAAAAGTTCGAGCAGTTTTTGGAACAAAATAACATTAAAAAATATGTTACAGGAAACGAGGGAAAAAGCGTCATTGTCGAGCGATTTAATCGCACGCTCAACGAAAAAATCCATAAGTATTTAACAGCTAAAAACACGAATAAATATATTGACCATTTACAGAAAATTGTTACCGAGTATAATAACACAAAACACAGATCCATCAAAATGTCGCCAAATGACGCGATTTCAAATCCAATACTAGCAAGCGAAAACATGTACCGACGACACAAATTTAAAGTTGGCGATAAAGTTAGAATTTCGCTGACAAAAAAAAACATTTGAAAAAGGATATACTCATAACTGGAGCGAAGAAGTATTTGTTGTTGATAAAGTACTTTTAACAATACCAGTTACATACTCGCTGAAAGATTTATTAGGTGAGCCTATAACTGGCAGTTTTTACGAGCAAGAACTTCAGAAAACAGAACAAGATGTATTTGTTATTGAAAAAGTTATTAAAAAGCGTGGCAACAAAAGTTTAGTCAAATGGCGTGGATATAGCGATAAATTTAATAGTTGGGTACCAATTAGGTCGATTTCATCGACTGCGATTTCATCAACTGAATAATATTATTATAAATTTCCTCATATTTTATTAGTACTGACTTATATTTTACTGGTTTACATAAAGAAATTAAATGTGATTTTCTCGCATCATCAACTGGCATTAAATTAAATATTTTAACAAAAATAAAATCGTATTTTATATTTCTTTGTTGTCCAGGTATTTTTACGTTTAAAAAAGGCTTTATAAGTTGCCAAAATATTTGATGCTCTGCGATAGTAAAATTAAATTTTATTATTTTTTTAGCAATATGGTACTTAACATCATATCGCCCAGTTGTTGGTCTGCTTAATTTTTTTTTGCTAACAACAACATCATCTTCTTCATCGTCATAGTTATACAAAATATCTTTTTCAGTATAATCAGCAAATCTATCACTAATAATATTTTCTGATGTAACATTAGAAACTGAAACAAAATCTCCCGAATATAGCTCAGCCAGTCTCTCAATCAAGCTCATTATTATAATAATCTTTTATCTAATTAATAAATAATAAGATGTTCGAAGAAATAAAATATCATCAGCGAGTTAATATATTAAATCGCAAAGAATTATCTGAGGCAATTCGAGCTTGTTTATTGGGACATAATTTTTATTTTATTGATGTTATCATAACATTAGGTGATTCAGACAAATTTTTATTAACAGCAGCTGACAAAATGAAACTTGATACAAATAAAATAATGACATTACGATTAAATCGCGACGATGTCATTGAATTTAGTCATAATTGTCTTTCTCGGAATGATCTGGAAAATATTATTAATTATCGTATCTAAAACTAAATCTATCAAATGTCATTATTGACGTTGCCGATCTTGTTTTGCCATCAGCTACATATTTTACTGTTTGTGGATGAATTTTAAGATGCTTTGCAGCAGCTGTTATCGACTTAAATTTCATTTCTTTATTAGATTCTAAATTTATTGAAATTACTTGTCTAGCACTCCTAGCACCACCAGTATCTCCTCTTTTACTATTTTCTTGATATGTAACCAAATCTAAATTTTCTAGACGATGATCGGTTTTAATTTTGTTAATATGGTCGATAACTAAACCAGCTGGAATAACATCATTAAAAGTTTCGTAAATAAAACGATGCGACTTATAACAAACAAAATTAGTTTCTATTCCACGTACCATCATATTAAGATATCCACTGTTCTGCAACGTTCCAATAACTTTTTTTGTTCTTATGTGTCGAATAATTCCCTTATCATTTGCCTCATATAGATCAAACACTGGATGGGGTTGAAATTCATTTTCTAATCCTAAATTTTCAATATTATCATCAGCAACTGTGCCATTTGCTCTGTATACACGTTGTCCTTCTGGAATATCGCCGCAAAACAAAGTATAAATAAAATCTTTTCTAAACATTTAAATTCTTTCTGTATCATCACCTTTTACTGAAATTAACATACCAGCAGGCGTTGGTATGCCAATAGCTTTTTTAGATGCTATGTTGATAACAGAACCAAGTGCATTTGCAGCATATAGGTTGTATTTATGGTGAACATGATAAGTTTCTTGCTCTTCCGCTGTCAGTGGCAGATATCTCAAAATTTCTGTCATTATACTATAAGGTTTTTCATATCTCTAATTAGAAAAATTCAATTAAATATAAAATATTGCTATATATATAATGTTAAAATTGCGAGATATTGCTAAAAAGAGCATTATCAAATCAGAAAAAATTGCTTCAGCCTTTTCAGGTTATGACAATAGTTACAAACTTGATGACCAAAATGTCTTAGCAAATTTTAGCTCTACAAATTTATTTCATCTTTTACAACCTGTCATATCAGGAGAACTTGCGGCTCATAAAAGTATCAAACTTATAGTCCAATATCATATGGTTTTATCAAAGTTACATGCAGTCGAGGATGTACTTCTTGAAACAAAAAGTTTTGACAGCGAAAATTTCGGAACCATATTTAACAGCAAAATCGAGAAAAATATTAACTGGAACAAACATTGCCGTGGTCGCCAATGAAATACATCAAGAAATAAACAAAAAATTAGAAGAATTTACTTTGTCAGGATCAGGTTGGAAATTTGAAATGATAAAAGAGGTTTTATTTCACACAGCAAAATATAACGTACTTCGCGGCAGCGGCGCTAATAGCGCTAGCTACGTCGATCTCCCTCAAAAAATTAAAAGCAAAAAATGCTGTATAAACGTAAGAAACAATGATGACAAATGTTTTCAGTGGTCTATTCTTTCTGCGATGTTTCCAAAAGACCAAAATGCTGATCGCGTTAACAAGTATTTTCCACACGAGGACGAACTAAATTTTTCATGAATAACTTTTCCAGTAGCAGAAAATCATACACCAAAGGTTGAAAAACAAAACAATATCTCAGTAAATGTTTTTGGATTAGATGAGAAAGAAAATGTTTACCCGAGATATATCTCAGAAAATGCTACACAGTTGACAATAAATTTATTATTTTATCAGGGACATTACTGTTGGATAAAAAACTTTAACGGATTAGTTGGCAGACAGTACAGTAAAAATAAAAATAAAAAATATTTCTGCTATAGATGTTTGCACGGTTTTTCTAGCGACGGAAGACTGCAGGAGCATCTCAAATACTGCGTTAATGTTCAAAGAATAACTATGCCTAGCGAAAAAGAAAAAATATTGAAATTTAAAAATTATAATCATAAACTAAATATTCCTTTTGTTATTTACGCTGATTTTGAGTGTCTACTCGTTCCCGTGGCTGGAGCTGAAAATAATCCGAATAAATCCAGTACTAGAAAAATACAACAGCATATTCCTTGTGGAGTAGCTTATAAAGTAGTTTGTTGCGCTAGCGATAAATTTTCATCTCCGATAAAGTTATATAGTGGTGAAAATCCAGCCGTGTGGTTACTAAAAAATTTAATAGACGAGGTTAATAAAATTTCTAACAGATTACTTAAAACAGTTCCGATGAGAATAACGTCTAAACAACAACTCGATTTCGATAAAGCAGTTGATTGTCATATTTGTGAAAAGTTACTGGACGATTCCAAGGTGCGAGATCATTGTCATTTGACCGGCCAATATCGTGGGACAGCTCATAACAGTTGCAATTTAAAATTTCATGCTCCAGATTTTATTCCTGTAGTTTTACATAACTTTCGTGGCTATGACAGTCATATCATTGTAGAAGTTTTTGGTGATGAAAATATTAAAGCTAAACTAAAACTAAATAACGTAATAAAATGTATTCCAAATAATTTTGAAAAGTATATGTCAGTCACGCTCGGCAAATTACGCTTTATTGACAGCCTGCAATTTATGGCAGCATCATTAGATGAGCTTGTAAACAGCGCTACAAGCGCCGGCAGTAATTTCGCTAACCTAAAAAGTTGCTTCGGTGAAAATTATATCGATTTGACAAAAAAAGGTATCTTTCCGTACGAGTACCTCGACGATTGGAGCAGATTTAATGAAACTTCTCTGCCTGACAAAGATAAATTTTACTCGCAACTCAAAAACGAAAATATCACAAATGACGAATATAAATATGCACAAGATATCTGGAATAAATTTGGTTGTAAAACATTTGGTGATTATCACGATCTATATTTGAAAACAGATGTATTATTGCTAGCAGATGTTTTCGAAAGTTTTCGTCAAGTTAGTCATGCAAATTATGGATTAGATCTCTGTTGGTATTATTCCGCTCCAGGGTTGTCTTGGGACGCTCTACTAAAAACGAGTAAAATAGAACTAGATCTCTTGACAGATGTGGATATGTTTAACTTTATTGAAAAAGGTATCAGAGGCGGAATTAGCGTCATAACAAAGAAATATGCAGCCGCTAATAACAAATATCTGAAAAATTACGATAAAAATCTCCCGTCGAGTTACATTATTTATCTAGATTGTGTGAATTTGTATGGCTGGGCCATGTCAGAGCCAATGCCACACGGTGGATTTCATTGGATAACTCCAGATCAATTTCTTAAAGAAACTGAAAAAGATTTACCTAGAAAAATTAATATAGATTTTTCCGATATCTTGTTGAAGTTGACCTTGATTATCTTAGTTGGCTACACGATCTACATAACGACTACCCGTTTTGCGCAGAGTCAATGATAATTGATTATGGTTTATTATCACCTGAACAACGAGCAACGACGACATCAAAAAATTCTATCGTTAATAAGCTAGTTCCAAATTTGTTAGATAAAAGAAATTACGTTATACATTACAAAAATTTAAAGCAAGCAGTAGATGCTGGACTAATTCTGAGAAAAGTCCACCGCGTGCTAAAGTTTAATCAGTCGAAGTGGATGGCAAATTATATTGATCTAAATACAAAACGTCGTGCTGTGGCTAAGACCGACTTTGAGAAAAACTTTTTCAAGTTAATGAATAACTCGGTGTTCGGTAAGACGATGGAAAACATTCGGAGAAGGGTTTCTATTGAAATTGTTAATGATATTAGTCGCAGAAATAAATTAGTTAACGATGATGGTTTTGTTAGTATGAAAATATTTAATGAAAATCTTGCTGCAATACAACGACGAAAGACAAATTTAAAGTTAAATAAACCGATTTATGTTGGTGCAGCTGTACTTGATATATCGAAGTGGCTGATGTATAATTTTCACTACAATTTTACCAAAAAGCAATGGCCAAATTCGGAGTTGCTATTTACTGATACGGACTCGCAAGTTTATAATATAAAATGTGAAGATGTCTATGAGGATATTTACAATAATAAAAGTCTGTTCGACTTATCAGATTAGCCAGGGTGTAGTGGATTTCAAGATAACTCAAATAAGAAAGTTATTGGAAAAATGAAAGATGAGTTTATGTTTATGCCGGTGAGAGAGTTTGTTGGATTAAGAAGCAAAATGTATGCTGTTATATTAGATGACAATAAACTTACAAAGAAAGCTAAAGGTATTCCTCGAGGATATGTGAAAAAGATGAATTTTAACGATTTTAAAGCAGCGCTAAACAATAGCGTCAGTTTTATCAAAACTAATGTCATGAGAACAAATCATCATAAACTTGAAACAGATACGATTATAAAACGTGGACTAAGTAATTTTGATGATAAAAGGTATTGTAGCGATGGAATTAAGACTCTAGCGATTGGACATTATACAATTAATTTTGTCTCAACATTAGAAATAATGTTTGAAAATTTAACATTAGCAGATGGAGTTAATAGCAAAATAAAAAAAATAATGGTCAATAGCCAACAATTATCATTTGAATTTAATGATGAAATTTCAGGTATTTGTTTTAGTAAACTTGACAGAATCAAACTCTCCCTTATTAGATCAGATGACAGCAAATACTTTAGTTATCTCGAAAGTTTACGAGAGGAGCTTGCATTGAAATATGATAATTTACATAATCCAATCAGCCAGCAACAGTACACAAAAATTAGTATAGACTTAGACCGGTCAAAGGTTTTTGCAAAAGGTAGTAAGTATCTTCTCAGTAAGATAGTGATGAAAGAATTAAATGAGTGTCATCGTAAAGTATCTGGTAGAGTTAAATTCTCGTTATATAATCATGATAGTACATATTACTTGATAGCAAGTGTGGAAATACTATCCGTTGGTCAAGAAATATAACCTTTTTAAAAAGAAAGATAATACTATTCCATCTTAGTTTAAAATCTTTGTAAGTTATCTAACATATCATATGTGATTTAGATTTTACATTGTAACAATTTGGTTTATTTTTTTTTTGGTTATAAAACTTATAATCAGTGAGTTTTAGTCTTTTTATCTCAAATTTTTACTTAATTCACTGCATTTTGATCAAGCATAGGTATTAGTTGATCAAGCTAGACAACTCCGTTAAGCAAGGTATTAGTTGATCAAGCGAGACAACTCCGTTAAGCATAGCTTAGTAACAAGCAGTTGTCTGCTATGTTATGTGAACTTACATAAGACTAACTTTGGGCTTTTATTAAAAAGCATTTAACTCCAGAAGAGAACTTGCACAGACAAACAGACAGACACAAAACTCAAAAAAACTGTAATTGTGACTATAAATATTCTAACTAACATACAAACAGACAGGCATAAAACTTAAAAAAAAACTGTAATTGTGACTATAAAGCACATGAGATTTAACTTCACACAGCAAGTTATTTTAGATAGCATGTGCAGCATACACATAATAAAACTTATTGATTTTTCTCACTATCTCCTAGCAACGGCTGATGAAACACAGACTTTTAACTGACAGAAATGCTGATTTTATACACATTGTATAGACCTCTCCAATGTATTTGGAAATTGAAATATTTTACAATAAATGTTATTTTATTCAGAAATCCACACTATAGTTTAATAATAATTATGATTTTTTTTATTCTGTATATTGTAGTAGCCTGTGTAGTATTAGGTAACTATATAATAACTTTTTTAACATACATATATAATGAAGTCCGGTGGCCGATTGCTAACGCGCTGGACTCTTGTGCTCAAGGTCCGTGGTTCGAATCTCATGACTGCCATATGGCGACGAGAGGCGATTTTGATGCCGAAAAAAAATTGCTTTTAAGTAGGGGCGTAGCCAGCCCGTCTACTGCTTCAATAGAAAATTTGTACACTCCTCTCACCATATCACTTGGTGGGTGTAATTTTGCACTCCCTGGGTGATTATGATGGGGGTAGTGTGCAAAAATTTCTATTGAACGTAGAGAAGGCACGTAGTATTGTCCTAAGATAAGTTTATATGTAACTGTGCCCTCCTAGAGTTAAAGTTCTTAGAATTAAGTTTATATGTAACTGTGCCGTCCTAGAGTTAACATTCTTAGAATTAAGTTTATATGTAACTGTGTTTGCCTAGATAGCCCTCCGAATTTCTAATATTTCGTTTCGATTAGGAATTCGCTGGGGGGGTGGGTGTCTATGCGACTGTGCTGTAAATATGCTTGCTGTAAATACACTACTGTAATTAAGATTCTGTGTTTTGTGCTGTCCTTAATTAAGATATAATCATATGTATATAATCATTTTCATATGTATATAATCATCTTCATATGTATATAATCATCTTCATGTGTATATAATCATAATAATATGTATATAATCACATATATAATAATATGTATATAATCATCTTCATATGTATATAATCATCTTGAAACAGTCCTTAGGGACTATTATTTTTATATTAAACAAACATGTATAGCTTTAGAAATATCGTTATCAAATAAAATATCAACCATATTATCAATAAATGTCATCACATCATCTGCTCAACCCGCTATTCTCACATCATTTTCAGCCGCGAATAACCAAACTGATCCATATTTTGGCGATATATGATATCCAACTTTTTTAATACAATCGCTTATTATTTTAGATTTAATACCAGTATAACCTGAGGCTGATTTGATGGAATTAAATCTCTTACAAAATCTGTTTGTCAGATCAAATCCAACATGTTGTACTGATGGTTTATAATAAGACATTATATATATATTTCATTTGTTTAATATGACATTTTGTCTAAAACTATAAAAATAATTTCTAGAGTGTAATAGTAGTAGAAGTAATTGAGTGTTTCTATCTCAGAGACCCCCTATCCCGACAAAACATATTTTTGTCAGAAATATGAAAGTCATCATTTTAAGCTAAAAAAGGCTGCTGACAAAAATGCTAACGTATAACGTTTTGGGGGGTAGGGGTCTCTGAAATAGAAACCTCATATTACTTCTACTACTGAGGCAGCTATTAATACCATTTTTATAAGTCTTTTTTATGATTCGGCAGGGCTTCGAACCCGCGACACTCATACCACTAGGCCACCGGAGCGGTGTATATAGGTAAGTAGGTTTATGAAATTGTTTTATATGGCTACTGAATGATTCTTAGGATAAACTATTTCCACAATAACATTCTGACTAGTGTGAGATGAAATATCACACCGTACCTTCTCCTAGCCAAGATGCTCGCACAACCAGGGCGTTTGCTCTTACGTAGCTGCCTGAAACGTAAAAGAGAGACAGAGAGAGTGATGCATTTAGCATTGTGTTATTCATGGAATCGATGTTTCGAGGTATCATTACATTACATTTTGTTAGCGGGAGGGACAGTAGGCGGGCAGGGGTGGAGGTTCTGAATGGGCAAAAGCTAACAGCCTAAACAATTGCATTACAAATAGAAAATATACCCTTACGAATTTCTTCTTCGGATACGCACGAATGTAATGAGTGTTGCTATATATTGTCGTGTAATTCATAGTTCTCTGTTAAAATTAAGTGACAGCATCATCCGAGTGTACTCGGTTTTAATCACGATAGACAGAGAATATTCCAGTATGGTGGCTGGTTTTGCTTTCTTTTTCTTAAAAAAAAAATTGTGCTGAAGAGAATTTAATGACAGCAAAAACCAGACATCGTTTGAAATTATTGAAGAATTTATCTAGTAAACTGATGAACGTGTGGTAACTATTTAACACGGGACAGTTACACCAACCTCTTGGTCCAAATAAAAATACATCAGCAGTCAGTACAACGCTGTTAAAGTGTATTTGGAGACAGCGCACGTGAAGCAATCCAACGTTGAGTAGGCTTCCATCTGACAAATACGTCTGCAAAAGTAAATGCATATGTATTCTTTTCAGTCGTAAAATTCTTTTGTTGTGTAAGTGATTACATATATATCATCACTTCAGAGTAACACGAGTGTTTTTTATAGTATTTATTTTTCTTAAGATCATTCCAACTTTGGATTCCTTGAACGTGTTCGTGCTAATAGCCTATTTGATAGCATGGGAGAGATGTCCAACAATCAACCACACAGAAAAGGAATTATGACGAGTTTATTTCCTTGAAATGAGTGAATAATGGGCGTATTTCATCGAATGGGTGAAAAACTCGGTATTTTCACTTGTTTCCGCTACATCGTTAACGATATTTCCGAATGTTTAACAAATTGTCGATTTATGTTTTCCAGGTGAGATTTCTTTTTCAAAATGTATGTCCTTTTTCTAATTATATAACTCATTTAAGGGTCTCATACTTAAGCTTTTCAGCCACAGTTGATTTTTCGAGCAGATGGGATCTGTGTGCTTAGATCTTGTACAATTTCCACAAGTTGTTGATGATGCTTTGGGTTTAACGTCATTTCTCAGCGCAAGTTAGGTTATACAGGGCGGAAGAACGATATCCCCAAGGGAAACTACTTGCAAGCTTTCTCACATACCTACATTGGCCGAGCCCGAAATTCGAACCCACTAGGAGAGACCACTTGACCACCAGTCTCCCCGATTTTCCACACGTCCAATATCCAGTGAAATATCAGTCACAGTACATGAAAGTAATATAGAGGTATTACAACATTCTCTGAACAGTGCATGTTGCAAATGCAAACAACTTCACATTAATGACGCCATTCTCTCAGAAATATATAATATCTATAGAACGTCCCACAAACAAATGTTGTCATTGTTGTGGGCTTGACGCCATTTTTCAGCAGACGATAATACAAGGCGGCCTGTATATATGGTGGAGAAAGAACCCGCAAAATCACAGGAAGACAACCGACCCACTAGAAGCTACAGGAAAGCTTTCTCACATACTCTCAATGGCCGAGCCCGAGACTGGTATCAATACTCTCTTTGGCCCAGCCCGAGACTGGTATCAACGCAGAGTTGAGATGTAAGTGATCTGTAAAGGTGAGCACCTTAGACCACTCTGTCACCCGGGGCCTCCTCAAACAAATATAAAAATATACGTAAACATTTTTATGTGGACTTTATTTTTATAAAGCATTTCGATAATATTTTTCTTCCTATTAGACCCGTATTATGAACTGCTGTATAATATGTGGAACAAACTAATTTAAAATATTGTAAATTTGTTAACTAAAAGGGCTTCAAACAACAGAGGCAGAAACAGCAGCAGCAGCAACATTAAAAACAACAGCGACAACGTCAACAAAATTAACAATCATAACTTTTGTAGAAGTGGTGGAGTTAACTTTCCGGTTCATGGTAATATTCGAGCTATGTTCTTATCCCTATTCCAGTGTTGTAATTCTAAATTTTGATAAATAGGAATTAATTTGAATTAAGTTTTAAAAAAATCCAGACTGTGAAATTTTTTTATATTTAGTGGAAAGTGCATTTATTTATTGAAGACTTTGTAAGGGTGGATAAACGGGACATTGATCAATGTCTGTCACTAAAGAGCTACTATACCTTTCCTGTCACCATCCATTTCTTTAGCGTTTTTCTAACAGTGTTTCTTCAACAGGTAAATGTGTGTTCTTGAGGGATATCACACGATAAAAGGTTCTGTTGTTGTTGTTGTTGTTGTTGTTGTAGGGTTTAACGCCATTTTTCAGCACAAGATATGCTATACATGGTGGCCAGTATAAATGGTGGAGGAATAACCAGAGAAAACCCCGAAAAGAACCACCGATCCACGAGAAGCTACTGGCAAGCTTTCTCACACACCCACACTGGCCGTACCCGAGACTCGAACCCACGCAGACAGAGGTGAGATTGCAATGATCCGTAACGGTGAGCGCTTTAGACCACTCGACCACTTGGGGCCCCAAAAAGTTCTGTATTAGCCTTAATAAATTTGAAATGCTTAGTCATGACATTGTGCGAGTTAGATGTTTAGAAAGAGGACATACGTTCTGAATAAGAAATGTACCCTGGAAGACATAAATCGACAATTTATTTAAATTTATTAGATGTCGTTAAGGTAATAGTGGAAACGATCTGCATAATGTCTGCTCAGAAGTATGTGGCTTGTGACATAAATACGATATTTGATTGGTTTGTTTTTCAGATGATTGATTGGGTTGCCTTTACGCTATTAGATTGGGTTGATTTACGATATTTGATTGGGTTGTTTTTATGCTATTTGATTGGGTTGTTTATGCGATATTTGACTGGGTTGTTTTAACGAAATGCCGTACCATTAAATATAAATTTATTGAAGTGATTGCCAAAGTTGGATTTGTTTTAATAATTTGCTTTTTCTTTATGAACGGCAGCACTGAAAAATAATTGATGAGTCTTCATTTGGTCAAGTGTTATTTGCTGCAGCGTTGAATTTATCATACAGGTAGTTGTTAGGGCGTTAGAACGTAATCCAAGGATAGCAGTTTCGATACCCGTCCAGGCCAGCCCAGGTCAGCAGCCTCGGTGTGTCCTTGGGAAGACACTTAGCACCAATTTTTCTCGACATGATATAGTTAATAATGTGTTAAAATGAACACAAATGACCCCCAATCGCTCCAAACAAAACCCTAAACAACAAATAACCAACAATCAACATCAATTTATCTTACAAAATAGTGGCTAAGTGAAGAATCGCATTATGTTGCTGGCTACAAACGCGAGGTCCAAACACAAAGACTCAGTTATCGTACACGTCAAAGCGTCTTTGATATGCTTGAACTAGTTATGAAGTTTTAAAAATAAATCATTATTTCATTTCTGAAGGCGAATTTTATTGAAGTTTGGTGTACCGTTTAAATATTTTAATTTAAAAACGATAAAATGTTACCCTTTTAGCCAAAATCTTCACTCAGAGTTGTTGCTTTGGAAACAGCTCCACTCCACCCCCACCCTGAAAGTTTATAATTGTGAATGGATCTAAAGAAAGTGTATAACTTGTATGCACCTAAGCTGAAGTGCTGTAGGTTTTGCAATCAACGGCTGGAAATACAAAACTGCATAGATATTAGTGGCCTTAACATTGCTATAAACAACCTGATAAATTAGATACCAAGCCTGTGTTAATACTGATGGATGATTTGTAGATCTGAGGTCACCGATTCATAAAATCTAAGATTTGTTTGCAATCTTGCCTGTCCACAACACATCGGTGTACATTTTAGACACTTGCTAAATTTCTCGAGTCTCTTGAGCTATCGTACGTTGAAAGGCCTTTTGGCGTTATGCACAGAATATTTCTGGATCAAATATTGTGTTGGACGCCTTTCAAATACACGTGGAATAACACAACCCTATGTCCTGTGGCCATTTTGAATTTCGTGGCTACATATGGCTGTTACCAAAATTGTACGCTGGTGTGTTATGCACAGATTTGTAATATTGCACATTTTAATGAACAGGCAACACGAGACCCACACATCGTCCATCACAGGTCTGGAGGTGAAGTTGATTTTTCGGACTATGCCATGCACACATTAAAATCGAATATGTAGGTTGATTTCCAATTATCAGAAGAATCTGCACTACATAGGATGGGTAATTTAATGCGTGCAAAGCCAAAATTGAAGTACATTCCACTTAATTAACCAGACCAATACCCTCGATATCTGTCTTATCGTAGCTCACTGTGCCATTTTGAATAAAGAAATCAAAATCTTTTCCATGGAAAATGGCCCAAAAATGGTTGAGTTTATGATTTGTTATCAATTCGGACAAAGCATTACTCCAAGTATGGCAACATTGCTTGGAATAAGTGGCCATAATAGCCATCGAACTGGAATAACCGAGCATGTGTCCTGTCGTCGCTGTCGCAGTTTTCAGAGGGTGAAGAAAATATTACATTAGCAATTAGGCAGTCGAGGTTATTTGTATCTAAATGAAGTTTCAGATAAATCATATAAGTTATGCAACCATGTGACAAATTAATGTGTGTAGTAGGTGCATTTGTAAGAAAGAAATCTTGTATAAATCTAATGCTTTCGAAATTTTAAAAAAGGCTACTGTTTTAGCACTGTTCTTCAATATTTATATAATAATTTATTTAATTTTTTGTTTCTCGTGGGTGCTTTTATGATACTTAATTATCAAAAAGATGTATTCACTATGGGTTTTCACCTTCATGTTACGTAATTATAATCATACCCTCGACTGGTAGATCTATTGCATTTTAACTTTATGTTTATTCTTTGGATGGAACTAAAGGAGGGTAGGATGCTGGGATAGCGCATGGTAGAACCGAGGATCTTCTGGATGTTAGTCGGTTGGGGATTTTACTTATATAGATTTCTGAAACTGCATAAGAATGGTTTCAATCAAGATTTGGATCAAATAAAGCTATTTCAAGTAAAAATTTCAAATTCAACTAGGAGTTACCTTGATATGCATAAATTATTCTACTAACAAAACTACTGAAACTTGCTTAAAAAAGCAAGCTTGGATTTATTGATACTAGGAAGGATGTTATTGATCAAATAATAAGTAAACAAATGCTACTAATAACAACAGCGACGACCACACAAGACGACGAGAATATGCTTACAACTGTATCATTAGAAGTAATTGGATACTGTTTCAACTTTTCCTGACCACATGGTTTGTCACTGTATTGTATGGTGTACGGTGACTCGCTGTTTGAGGCGACACTGATGTTAATGACAACCGCTGGGTTTCCTGTGTTTGGTTGCAGGTCTTGAATATCAATCTGATATATATATATATATATATATATATATATATATATATATATATATAAGCAGTGTTAT